>NQII01003580.1:84948-126649 GCA_002778355.1 Clitarchus hookeri
CCGCCGCCCGCGACGCCCATTGGTCCGCCGCGAGGGAACAATGGCGCGCTCTGACGGATGGGCCTCGTCCCCCACCCCCCGCGTGTTAGCCTACCCTCTTAACACTCTGAGTGCGGTGCACATTCACTCGCAATTAAACACTTAGCGTACACATTAAGGGTGTTGGCTGCGTGCAAATATGCTATTTTGCATTTGCCCACATTGTGTTTAAATTTGAGACATTATCAGTATTTACTCGTTGCTTGAAAAAAAAAACCTTGAACTATAGTTTTTGCATAAATAACAATATGTTATCGATATAACAAATGAGCCTACTTTCCTCTGCATGGATGAAAATAATTTTGAGGAAGTTTTTAAAAAGTTTGATGGCAGGTGGAACTTGACGTCTCGTTGACAGCGATATCATTATAGATGCGACCAGAAACAAATGCGTTACTAGTGAGACAATTACAAGAAAACACTCGCCTTACCAGGAACCCGATCACAGAATGCCGCCTCATACTGTAATCTGACGTGCAGAAAACTGCATGACGGAGGAAAGATTCAGAGAATCAACTTAGGTAGTAATCAGTGTAAAGTTTTGGTAGACTGTGTTTTAGCAACTTCAAATATCTACATAGGTGCTATTTTGAAAACATGTTTGTGAATCACTTAACTTATGTAAGTTTACATGGGCTCACGATAGCACTACTTGTGTGCAAAATTTGGCAGGAATTCTGTTATTGGTTCCTGATATACGGCATAGATTTGCATTTTATCACCTGTGAATATCTTACATAACGTTGGCGAAATGTGATCTTTATAAGCATATTTATGCTTATATTGACTACTCTCAGCATACTAAATTTAATTTAGAACGGGTAAATTGTTTAATACATATGACAAGCTTATCTAAATGATTTATATGACTTTCATATTGAAAATAAAACCATCCAAACTTAAATCATGGCCTATTCTAGATCTACTTATGTGCTACGTTCGAAGGAAATGGCTTGGTTGGTCCCAGTCATATTACATAAACCCTCCAGTTCCTCATGTGGTACTATTTTCATTACTGTATTGGCACATTCTTTGTGTGTCATAACTACCGCTACATATTAAAGTCGGTTGAAATTGATTAGGACTTATGGGTCGCTTACTTACGTAAAATATTTACATTGCTGTTATTATGAAAATTAGACTACCTGCTTAAGACATGTAAATTTTGAAGGACTACAAAAGTATGACTTGTACCCAGAATTTGGTAAGTATCAGTTAGGCCCTAATTGTATCCCGATATAGAACACAAGATTTATCTTTCATGTAGTGCTATCTTCCAAAATGGCTGACCAATTATTTTCTATATTTGTTTATTTTATGCTAGCATAGATACTGTCAGCATACAAAGTTGAGTTAGAACTGGTCACGTGGTTTCATAGATATAGAACAGTAGTCCATAATATTAATGTGGCCTTTTTGAAAATAACAGTCTGACCCAATCAAAGATGTGAATTTAATGACGCACTATGGGTGAGTATAAAAGAACACCCTAACTTTGAAGGTCTATAATATCAAAACCAAACAACCTACAACCGTGGTTGACCAATCAAATGAACCGCGAAACTGTGAAGTTAGTTTACCACACATTCATAAATGTTCACTATGGCCACCACGAGCGGCCCGAACAACATCTACGTGATAATCAAACTCGTTCCACACTCTTATCAGCATGTCCGGTGTTACGGTTTGGATGGCGTTCGTAACGCTCGGTTTGAGGTGGTAAGGGGGAAGCGAGCCCACATTCGACACGTCAATGTGAAGGGGACGATCTGATGTTTCCTTTATGTGCCGAGAGATGACACTGGGAGCGTCTGTCGTCACACTATGAGCGTGTGTTGTGTGTTAGTCCGCATCACGATGGTGACGTAACAACAGAAGGCGTTCTGTGTTATTCAGTTTGCTACTGTTCTACGTGAATTACGTCGCAAATACGGACGTCGTCCTCCCGAAAGGTGGAGTATCGTACTTAGGTTTCGTCAGTTCCGTGACATAGGGTACCATTGCAAGGGCAAAAGTTCCGGGCGGCCACGTGTATCCGAAGAGAATGTGCAAGGGATTCAACAAGAGTTCGTTCGCTGTCCAAGAAAATCAACTCAACAAGCTACCCGGGAAATGCCAATTCCTCGATCGACGGTATTAATAGTGTTGCGAAAGCGATTGCTGTACAAACCATACATGTTACAGCTTGTACAGGCTCTTACCGAAAGGGATGAAGAACTGAGACGTTATTTCTGCGCGTTCTTTCTTGCCCAGAACGAGGTAGACGATGCCTTCATGTCTAAGTTGGTTTTTAGCGATGAAGCGACGTTCCATCCAAATGGTAAGGTGAGCCGGCACAACGTGCGGATGTGGGGTCAGGAGCCTCCACATGAAACCACCGAACACGTGTATTGCGCTGTATCCAAAGACACTGTTTTCGGCCCTTTCTTTTTTCACGAGCCCACTGTTACTGGAATCCCTTATTTGGACAAGTTTACAGAGTGGTTGTTTCCTCAGTTAGGAGAGGCGGCGGAGGACTTTAGTTTTCAACAGGATGGTGCGCCACCCCATTGGCATCTAGCTGTTCGCGGATACCAGAAGGAGACGTTGCCGCAATGCTGGATTGGTCGAGGAGCAGCTGGTGACCAGGCTCTTTATCACTGGCCCCCAAGAAGCCCGCCATGCTAATTTTGCTATGGTGGTACATAAAGGATCAAGCATTTCGTCCACCATTGCTGGCTAACATTGATGAGCTCAAAAACGATAATTAAGGACGCCATCCAAACCGTAACACGGGACATGCTGACAGGATTGTGTAAGGAGTTTGATTATCGCGTAGATGTCGTTCGGGCCGCTTGTGGTGGTCACATTGAACTATTATGAATGTACGGTAAACAAAATTCACAGTCCCACGGTCCATTTGATTGGTCAACCAAGGTTGTAGGTAGTTTGGTTTTGATATTATAGATCTCAAAAGTTAGGGTATTCTTTTATACTTAACCTGTAGTACCTATCACTTGAGTGTCAAATTTAGTCGGATTTGGTTGATTGTTTCCAGAGATATAACATTAAACATTATTTTTCACGTAGCGCTATCTTACAAAATGGCTTACAAAAGAAGCTATTTATTGACACATATGATGCTTGTAAAATATATGTTGAGCACAACAATTTTGGTCAAAATTGGTTAAACGGTATTGTAGATATTCCAAATATTTTTAAAATTAATATTGACGACATTTTAAAAATAAGCGCCTTATCCAGATAAATATCATATATATACATGGCCTACATAAATATTACTTATATGCTTAATATCGCAGGAATCGGTTCTTGTAGTTACCAAGATATAAATATTAAAAATTGTTTTTTTAAGTTGCACACTCTTCTAAAATGACTGGTTAATAACATTATCACTTTCTAAATTCACTGCATACATCATAAACTGCCAATGTATTAAATTTTGTTTAAATTCGTAAAATGGTTCCCGAGATATGATGTAATAGCTTTATTTTTTAATTTGCACTATCTTCCAAAACGACGGACTAATAGGTACTATTTTCGGTTAATTAATTCAATACTTGCATGATGCACTGTCAACGTA
Organism: Clitarchus hookeri; assembly: GCA_002778355.1. Lineage (NCBI taxonomy): Eukaryota > Metazoa > Arthropoda > Insecta > Phasmatodea > Phasmatidae > Clitarchus > Clitarchus hookeri. The sequence continues at coordinate 88,571 of NQII01003580.1, forward strand.
CCAAATTTGGTTTAGATCGGTTACATGGTTCCCTAGATACCTATAATGGAAACGCTTTATGCTTTCAATTTGTGCTATAACACAGTGGTCGTAATTTCAAAATTTCCGCCATTTTTAAAATAGGTAACCGGGGTGATTGAAAACTATAAAAGCCTGATGTTCATACTAAATACTATATGTGGACCTAATTTAGTTAAATTCGGTTTTATGGTTTAAAGGTTATTGATGGGAAGGGGGCATACATTCCAGACGGACAACCAGGTGATTGCATAATTTCCTTCGGAATGTAGGGAAATCTTCAAAAATTAGTCTAAAAAAGTCAAAATAAAAATTTCAGTGTTTTAGAAATGCACAAATAATGAAGACCATAAAACCTACAGAAATAAGTTATTTCACACTTAAAGAAGCTGCCAATATACATCAAGTCGTCTATAAAATTGTAAAAGGATGTAATTTTGCTATTTCAAAAAATTTTAAAAAAAGAAGGAAAATTGTTGCATATTTCTTATTTTTGGTTGTCCCAGAAATTCTGCAAAATTACTTTCGCAAAGCATGCCTTAAAATAAATTAAGACAAGACATTTTAGTTACCCTAGTTATGTTTCATGCGAATAGTTTGGGTCATTTGATTTGTACATTACAAGTTGAGTTGAGATTAGAGAGTTAGGCAACTCTAAACTACGAAGTCTTGAGAGCCGATGAGGGTGAAATGAGAGGAGAATGGTGCAGTGCCAGAATGCAAGGGCGGGGGAAACGGGAGATAACCGAGGAAACCCGCCGACTAACGGCATCATCCGGCACGTTTCCCACTTGCGAAAATCCGGGAGTGACTCGGTCGGTTCGCCTTGGTGGGATGCAAGCATGCTAACCGCTAAGCCACCGCGGCCTTTTTGTACATTACAAAAATAATAAAGTTTTGACTTTGCAAGAAACCACGAGATCTGAAAAAATGTATCTCAGAAAATAGTAGTCACAGATAATGTCTACAAGTTGTACAGTTGCGGTACAGATATAAAATAACACGTTTTTTAGTGGCCAACGCTTTTAAGAGTACTGGTCCCCAAAATATATATTAATTTTATTACAAAGTACCTTTTATCCTGTAGACATTACTTGTAAGTACTTTTTCCCCCCAACATAAAAAGTTTAATATCTTATAGTTTCTGCATCATAGCGTGTCAGAACCACAATTTTAATTTTTTTAGAACTTAGAAATAAAACAAACGAAAACATTTGTAGAGCATTTAACAAGAGTGGCTGAAAGGTCCTGTTTTAATTCATTTGAAGACATACTTATCAAAACAAATTTCACAAAAAAAAAAATCACAAATGCTACAAATCCAAAATAAGCAAAAACTTTTCTATTGCAATAAATATGTAAAAAACTGCGAAAACATTTTATAGCTTGGTTTCAAATATGTGTTGAATTACCTCCCCAGCGTGAATTACCTCATTTCGGTGAGATAGTTTTTATTATTTGCATGTCCGAGAAACACTACAATTGTGATTATGACATGCTTCCATGCAAAAAACGTGTTATCTTCAATTTTTTTATGCGGGGAAATAGTACCTGTAAATAATGTCTACAAGTTGAACAGTATTTCGTACAAATTCAAAATAATGAAGTTTTTTCGTTACCTTAATTAACCCTTCAGTCCCGAAATAATTTACGAGCTCAAGTGTTTCTATACTTCAATATTTTGTTGGTTCCTGTACTTGTGTCTAGCGTGCTTCTTGCGGCCAATGAACGACGTACAGTATGTTCGCTGATGTCAGCATTAACCATTCACAGATAAGAGCCGCAGAAACTTCACAATATCACATTTTACACGAGGAAAACACTTATAACATCGACCAGCGATGCCTTTTTTGTACAGTGCTGACTATAAATATCCTCCATGGGCAAGATGTCCTCTATCAAGGAAACTGGAATTATAAAGGGTTAAGTTTCTAAGTTTCAATTACAGGTGTTGCAGAAGAGGAACTTCGTCGTTTGAAGAGTACTTGTCAATTTCTTATATAACTGTGGCAGGTAAACTTTGGGATTTAAACGACCTGTAGTCTGTTCTACACGGTACTGTGTATCTATGTTTTTTCCGAAACTCTGATTTTTGTTCATTGGCTTCTAGCCAGTTTTACCTCAGAACAGGTAGCACGGGATTCGGCGCTTGTTTCCATGCAGGTCTGCTATTGGTTCAGAGTTCACAAACTAAACATGTATGCATATGATAGCAATAATCAAGATATAGTTGTATCATTTAAACAAGGGGTTCATACACACACACACACACACACATATATATATATATATATATATTAAAAAGACCATCAATTACAAAAGTGGTTAGGAAATTATAGAAGTGATTCAGTGTATATTAACTAATGCGGGACCATCGGTTCTGTTGCTCTCTGTTACAGAGAAGGTAAATTTACAGAAACGAAATGGCGGGGTGGTTTTTTGATACCGCGCGATTCTTTGAGAACGCGCCCTGCACGTGATTGGCTAGGACACCCTACTTACTGGGCTGCCGGCTAGAGAGTGGGGAACCAGGCGCTGATTGGCGAACGGCGTTCCACCATTTTGCTGGCCAGTGACGCCATTTTGCTGGCATGTGTGGCTGGAGTTCGCTGTACAAGTGGGTAGTTCACACCGCGGCATCTATCTGAGGGGCCGCGGTGGTGTAAAGGTTAGACTGCTCACCTTCCACCAACGCGAACCGGGTTCGAATCCTGGCAGGATCGCCCCCGGATTTTCGCATGTGGGAATCGTGCCGGACGGTGCCTCTGTTCGGCGGGTTTTATCGAGGATCCCCCGTTTCCCTGGTCCCTGCATTCCGGCACTCCTCCTTCCTCACCTCATCACACCCTGATCGGCTCTCAAGAGATCGATGTCAAGAACCGCCCTAGTCTCTCCACTCCACTCCACTGTCCTCGTCTAGGGTATTCGCTAAGGTAACATACTGAGGACATACTTAATGCTTATGTCAAACAGCCCGTNACCCGTACTTCAAACACTCTGCAACGCATTACAGGCAGCAGGTAGGCAACTTTCTTAAGGGCTGTCTTATATTTTCGTCTCTAATGTGCATTATTTTAAAGGTAAATGCTGTTCACGATAAACTGAGCACTTTTGACAACCCTGCTGAATATCTCTTTGTATGTTCATCGTATATTCTTCCACCATATGTAACATTAACATTGCCATAAGCCTGATCACTTTCCTCATGCGTCGGTTAAGTAAAAATCTGAGATTAATAAAAAAAAAGTAAATATCTTACCAAATCAACAGTTATTGCACTTATATGCATTAAAAAATATAATGAAACGTTAATAATTTCAGTATACACATATGTTTACCTAACACACTCTTTAATTCAACCTTTAACACATGGGACTATACTTTCTCTCCGTTGTCACCCACTTTACAGGGCGTATGCCAATCAGTAAGCCCGTTAAACTATTTGCAGGTTGGGGAAGTGACATTTATATAGGTTAATTTCAATAGTTCACATATAACCGTGAACAGCTTATATTAAACTTCCGGTACAGGCAATTTAACATAGCAAGAGAACACACGTCACATTTTTGTCTTTATTATTACACCGGAAAATGACAGGTTCTCCACTAAAAGTCTTATAGAGGAAAGTTGACGAGATATGAACTCGCACCAGTTCAGTACCTTGATGTGCTTAAAGGCGACCAGACATTCTATGCGCACATTTATGTCGCCCCTAGCTCCCCTAAGCTTCTTAGTCTCGGACACGCCAGATTTACGCAGGCAAACGGCGCTCGTATGTCTCTCTGTTCTGGGACACGCTCGTATCCACGGACAATACACGCCGCTAAGCATGTAAGCCTACAGCTAGGACTATGAAATTTAAAGTTGCTCACTTGATGTGAAAACAATTCTGCACTGTTGCTAATGACTTTACTTCCGTTTCCATTTACAAAAACTATTTTGTGGTGGCGCACAGTCCACCCAATTGGAACTTTGGGTCCATCCCACACAGGTCCCGAAATTTCTAGTTCGGTAATCTGTTGAGTAAGGAAAGTTTTGAATTACTGCGGGGACAATTGCAATTAATGTTATTTCTCCGATTGAAGCATTCGTTATCATTTAAGCATTTTCAATCATTCGCTAAATGTAGTAGGAGGTAAATAATTCATAAATTCGTCATGCACAACAAAGTACAAATGATATGCAAAAATAAAATTGTTTGAATTGCGTGGGTAGATCCAATTCAGACAAGAATTTGTGATTCAAACCAACCAAGTGAACCACACTAAAAGAAATGTTTGCTCCAACCAACAAAATACTTCTTTGTAGAGGCCCAAACATGCATAATTCAGTAGCCCCTACAAAATATATCTTTATTAAACAAAACTATGAAAGCAACATAATTGATTTTGTTCATCTAACGAAATACGCACTTCAATAAACAAAACCTCTGTGTCAAACAAAAAAAAAATAGACTCAGCGAAATATTTTATTCGAATCAACTGAACATATTTGCTTGGTCACTGAACTTGTCTTCCTTCGAAAATACACCGCGATAGTTTGTTTGAAACTGTGTAGACAATGAGATGGTAAGAGTATTTGTTAGTGCATTTATTGGTGAATAATGATGATATAAAAATCCCAATTAAACAAGCTCAACAGGAAATTAAAAAGTAAAGCTTTAGAACTTTAAACATATATTTACGTACGTTATCCTGAATTTGTTATATATACGAGGGCTGATTCAGAAATTATGGCAAATATTGCTTATCTTCCGAAGATGACTCGACACAGGAAATGTACTTTGTACAGTTGAAAGTGTGCGACAAGTACGTTTTGAAGATGACACCACATGGGGTATGGATGCAGGAGTGTCCGGCAAGGAACAGAGACAAACTTGGCTGCTTAAAATCACCGTTTAATTGACGTATTCTTGTACAAACTGTATATACTCATGTGATCGGGTACGTATCGTAAGTATCTTAGCTGTGTAGCATTCTTCAAAGTAGTCACCGAGGTTGTCTACGGTTCGTTGCCAGCGATGAGGCAGACAGGAAATGCCATCGGCTGCATGAGATCCGCCAATGTGCGCCACCTCTCGTTCTAATACTGTGACATCTGCCTCAGTGAAATTAAGTCCCATCATTTCAGGTGCAGGCGCAAAGTGATTTATTTGTTTTGTAAATTTATCAGTTTGTCGTTTTGGTCCACGATCGAAACGACTACTTCGTGGATGGTCTTTGCGACGATCGGAACACAAATGAGCGTTTTCGGACATTTCGACGATATTATGTACCAGATCTACGGTGGGGGCGAACTCGGAAATAGTGCTGCTCGATTTCCCATTCCCGTAACTGCTACTTGCTAAATTACAGTTGATTCGTATGAAGTTAACTGGAAAGATGTTGACCACACTCAACAATGCATGTTTTTTTTTCCTGCCTCAAAGATTCTGTCTTCGAACCCCAGCATGGGCCCAATCGTGTCCGGTTCCGTGAAACCTACATCTGAGCTGCTAAACAATTCGGCCTTCAAGGTATTCGGATTCCCATGCAGTTCGAATGCAATGTTGTGTGGCAGCGATTTCTTTATGAAGTATTCCATATCCTTCAGCTCGTATGTCCCTGTAGGAATGACGATTTCCTTCGCTGCCCTCATAACCAAATACCGCATACTGGAATTTTTATTTTCCTCGGTGTTGGATATGGAGTTGTAAGTTTGAAAACCCGCTATCACCACACCATTCCATTCCCCCTCTATTTCTAAGGGAGGGTTAAAGCTGGCCGGCAGATCGGACATTTGGCCACTAAGAATGATGGACACCGACACACTGAATACACCGGTTTGGCTCTCACGCCTTTTTTATTCCCTATAAATCATAATGATTTTTTTTCGGTTTATCACTGGAAATCTCGATTTTGTAAAAATCGCAGACACGAGTGTCCACAGTTCCACATGTTAGGCATATTTTCAGTTTCGTACTAATTATGTCACTTTCGTGTCTCTTGGGTTTAAGGGGCACAGCATCTCTCACAAACACTCCACAAAAATGAGGTATTTTCAATTTGTATGCAAACAGTTCCACATCCACGTTCGTCAGTGGGCGTCTAGGCAGATTAACTTTTTTTCTATTGTTTTCACCCCAGCAATTGATCCTCCTGTTCCCCGATATGGGTGATGAATGTAGAGCCCTTGGCCAGTTTTCCTCTATGAAAATAGTCACGAATAATGTGAGTGCCGTGAAGCAGTCTTCGAGCGATCGAAAACCGGTAGAGAGGAAACATGCCACCATAACTACTTCGCGACAATGTGAATTTCCTCGTTTTATTCTACATGGATGACACTTATTTATGCCATGTTTACAACGATAGTATAAATACAGGCATGACATTTGCATAATTCAAAGATATGTGTTATTTATGCTGGAAAGACAAGTTCGGTATATTGGTAATCGTATAGGGCTGCTCGCTACATAAAGGCAGGTTCAGACGTGGGTTCGATCAGTTTATCCTACGACAGCAACCTTGAGTCACTGTAGCATATTCATATTTGGCGGCATCGAACGTCACGATGACCTTGAATGTAGGCAAAATCGCTTCACTACTGCACGCAGAGAGGACTTGTCTCTTATCGGTCGAAAATTTTAAAGTGTGAAAAATGAAGTGGTTGAAGATTTGGCGTTGGTCGATAAACACATAGCGACCGTGGATTTTGCGGATAATCGACCTCGTCAATGTATCGAACATGCAGAGACGAGAAGAATACAAGTACATTTGCGCAGGGCGAGATCTTGATTAACCTGGGTTCAGAAAAGAGAAACCAATATTACACTTTCTTGGATTTAAATATCCATTTATTGTAACCATAAAACTATAACTTGCGGAATTTCTCCAACAATAATTAGAAGTTGTGTATAACTAACATAATCACTACAGAGGTCTACTGACAGTAAAAAAGTTATGTAATACATATTTGCAAAAAAAATGTTTCGTGTCTTGTTACACCCCTGGCGTTGCAAACGATTAGCTATTGCTGATTTTTCTGAAATGGTGTGTAAATGGACTTCCTGATTCCGGTTTATCAAATAATTCTTCAGGTGTTTTCAAGTGCATTGCGACAAGTCACTTTTGGCTTATCGTGAAAGGAGCAAGTCAATACTGTTGGGATTTGAGCAATTTCATTAATTTATATATTTACTTAATTCAGTGATAATATTGCTCTTTAATTGATAATCGATGTTTACGTAATTATATTTGAAAGAAAACTTCGTTTTAGTTGTTATATAAATGAGCAAACATTTACATAACTGGTTTTCAATAAGTTCAAGCTTTCTCTCTGGGATTTACATGAATCATGTGGTCATGTGATGATTACACTGTAAAATTGTAAACCATGTAGTTAATTAAATATATTTAGTTATTTTAGTGAATAATATTTTGTTAACTGACTGCAGGAAATACATTATATAACAACGAATACAAATTTTTTATTCGAATGCAATTATGTCAACATCTACATTAAATACTGTGAAAAATTTAACACCATGAATGATACATGTGATTGAAATGAACTTTATAGCGCAGATTGGGCACATTACAATACACAAATGATTAGGCTCACAGTACCGTACATGATCGGTGTGAAGCCCCCACGTGCTGCAATCAGAGTACCTGAACGTCGTGGCATGGAATTGAAGAGAACCTGGATATGTTCCTGGGGAATCTCCCTCCGCGTGGTTTGTATGCGAGTCCACAAAGCATCAACAGTGGTTGCTGGAGGACCGTGACGAACAAGTTGCGACCAACCATATCCCAGACATGTTCGATGGGCGACATTACAGGTGAACGTGCAGGCCAGGGAAGCAGTGGTACCCGTCGTTCATTGAAGAAGGCTGGCACATTCCTCCCCATATGTGGCCAGACATTGTTCTGCTGAAATATGGCATGTAGAGTCACCTGAAGGAGGGGCAGTACCTCGGGCTCTAAAACCTCCCTGACATAGCGGTGGCTTTTAATATTGCGCTCAATAGGTAGGAGTCGAGATCACATGTTGTATCAAATTGCTCCCAAAACTATCACACTTGGTGTTTGTCTGCTATGTCGCTCTACAACGCAGGCTGCCAGATTGCGGTCACTACGGGAACGCCTAACACGTATGCGGCCATCACTGTAGGACAGGTTGAAGCGAGACTCATCCGAAAACACTACAGTTTGCCACTCAGCACGCCAGTGACGGCGTTCACATGCCCATTGCAGTCTGAGGCGTTTGTGTTTTCTAGACAATGGAAGCCGACACAATGGTATGCATGCCACCAGTGTAGCTTGCAGCAGACGGCGTCGAACCGTTGACGCAGACAGGTCCACACCCGCTGAAGTGCTCCACTGTCGAGCCAGCGTTGTGGACGAGGCTGTACAGCCCGTTATGACCATGTGGACAAGATAGTGGTCATCCCGGGCTGTGGTCACATTGCGTGTACCAGTACCCGCTCATATCTGCGTATGACCCTCTTCTACCCACTGGTGCCACACATGCATCACTGAAGTAGTAGCAGCATGCACTATACGAGTCGCAATGTCACGGTATTACAAACCCGTTTCCCGGAGACCGATCATTCTGCCCCGTTCGAACTCACTCACATGCTGATATGGTGCCCTTCGATGTCGACGAGGCATAATGGCACTTGCTTTCACTTCGTTTGACGGCTCTTCACTGACTGAGCTTGGCGTAACACTGACCTTTCAAGTCACACAAGAGAGGGCACTGCTGGGCCTACGTGTAGCCATTTCTCTGCAATCGTAATCACGTATTGCTGGTACACTGTTCCACACATCCTCCGAGTTTGGATTCATTCAAGCCATTCTTTCTGGGCGTTGCATTTTTCACGAACAATATTTATTATGGATTAAATTCGGTTCAGAAAATGTCTGAGAAATGTTAACATCTTCATTTTGATTGCTGGTGGATATGTCATGCTTTCCACAAAAATTTCTAAAATATTATAAACTCGCGCACAAAGTTGTGCTTCTCTTACTTATTTAGTCCTTTTTTAAGACGTGTTTCTCCTAAAATACAAAAGACTATATAAATTTAAAAAAACTTATTCATTAGAATTTTAGTTTCAGTTTTTTTATTCCAAATCTATGCTCAAGTGTTTAGAAATCATAGTTATCTTGGTAGACTTTACTAATATATCGGTTATACCGTTTATAATGTTTGGTATCCCTACAATATCTAAAGTTAATATGTAAAGAATATAACAGCAGGTATCCTAACAGTGTTTCCAATCGAAATCAGACATTTATCTTTGAACTATAACAAACTGGTAGTTGTGGCCAGGAATTCACGTCCTTTAAATTGCATGTTTACCTTTCATAGCTACAGCTTAATGTTCAAAACACACAAAAAAATTATTATTGGTTTTTACAAGATCTGAGCGTATTTCTAAGTGACTACTGTGGTTTTTGTATATGAGTAGATGTTTATTAGTATTAATGTTTTGTTACATTGCAGGCGAATAACATATTGCGTTAACACAGTGAGAAAAAGGTTTTCCTGAATCAAACATAGTTTGTTCGGCGCAACCAAATTAATTGTTTGTATAGGGACAACAAAATATTTTGTTGTTGTAACCAAATTATTTTGATGTTGTTATTTGGTTCCCCCAAACAAAGATTGGTTGGTGCTACTAAATATTTGCTTGGCTGTACGACCACTAAAGAGGTTCGGTTAGTATAAGCAAATTGGAAGCCAAACCATGATTCGAACCCGCAACGCGTGCGCCCGAGTGCTACGCCGTTGCAACATCAGCTAAAGTAACTACAGAAGAAATTATAATGTTTTTTTTAATATATAACATTTAATTACTAGACAGCGTGCGCAAATAAATATTTTATATTTTACAGCTTTACTTTTTAGTTTCGTGTTGAACTTGTTTTATTATAATGTTTATACTATTATTAAGCATCAATACATGTTCTAACAATCACTGTTACTATCCTCATTGTCACGGAAATGAAAACAAACTTATGCGCTGTGTTTCCAAACGAAGGGAATCAAATGAGTGGCCAAACAAATACATACAGTTTATTTAACGAAATATTTTGTTGGTAGCCTATTAGCCCAACAGAGGTTTTGTTCATTAAAACATTGTTAGATGAACAAAATTGATTCCGTTGCTTTTCAAGCTTTGTTTACTCATCACAGTATTTTGTTGTGGTAGTTAAATACATTTTTGGCCCTATGTAGACAAATATTTTGTTATCTGGAACAAATATTTATCTGAGTGCATTATTATTTTATATCGTTTTGTAGCAGAGATATTAACTAAAAGACGCTCATGCAGAGCTCATTTGCATTCAGTTAACAATTTATGCAAGTTATATGCTGAGAGTTTATGTCGGGGATCACAATCGTAAAAAAATTGAGGGTGTTTACAAGGAGATAGGTTATCCGTACAGAGTGTATTAGCAGGCAGGTAGAATTGAACTGTAATTTTTTATGTTGAAGTGATGTGTTTCTGTAGATATGTTAGTGCGTACAGCTTAAACATCTCGGACATTCTCAAGGAATTCGGAATAACTGGAGAGCAAAAATTTGAAATGAAGATTTTTTGTCATAAATGCGAACATCGTTGTACTATTCACTGGATAATAAATCAACTTATTGGGTCCATACCTTGTATTGATGTACCTTGGTTAGATCTTACATAAATAAGATTTTGGATTACTTCCATCTGAGAGTTATTTGCTCTATATCTAATGAGTTGCAAGTGTTGGGTGGGTAAAATTACAGGAAACCTGAGAATATTTGGCCCGAATTTATTAATCATGTTGGCGGGTTTCAGCGAATTCCTTTACATTTTAGAAAAATATTTTGTTACAGGAATAATTATTTTGAAAGAATGGAGTTAGTGAATCTTTCATGGGTAACGCATTTGGACATATAAGGCTTCAGAAAATGTTATTATTTCGCAATAAAATCTATAGGCCTATGTGATCAGATAAAACGGTTCTTGGAATACTTGTCTGACGATGGTGTTGTAGGGCATATGAGAAAATATAAAAGGACTCATTATGGTACAACTCAGAGGCAAATATTGACTTTAATGGTGATTCTGCGGAGTTCTAATTTGGTCGTTGGGAATAATACGTGAGAATATGCCAGAGTATTTCCTTTACTAACTATTAAACAACTAACTCTGTCAAGGTTCACATGCAAAGCGAGACATGTTAATTTTGGCATAGGCTTAAATATTGTTGCAAAAAAGGGAATTTATCTTCCGATGGCCGCATTTTTCTTCCAACCACATGCCCAGCTTTTCATTAAATTTCCCAAGTTTCGTGGTATATGACAACCACCTACCACAGGGATCAGTTTTGTATACCGCTGGCCGTTACATGTTGTTTATTGACAACGTGCAACGCCAGTAGTGTTATGATTAATCATCACATTGGCATTAAACGTTAAGCATAGGTTTAATCTCTAAGATACGGTGGAAAAAAATGTTATGATAATCACATCTCAATAATAATCTAAATACGGGTAAAGTAAGAAGCATTGATTTTCTTATTAGATGTTACGATAGTGTGAAATACTTTAATTTGTTGCACCCATATCGTAAATTTGTTGGCTTGATGAGGCTTACATGTCTCAGAAAATCTCTCCGAATTAATGAGTTGTCTAGCGTAGATTTGTTCAAAACAGAGCAATATTTAACAGCCAAATATTTGATGTTGGGAGAGAAAGGCAGTTGTTGGTTCCTGGCACCATGGTCAGAAACAGTAATAGTATTTCTATCACTCAGCTGGACTTAAAAGAGCTCCACATTTGCAAATTGACAGTAATACTTTTTTCTTATATTAAATCTCTGCACTATTCTACAAAACTCTCATTCGTACAGTTTCTCCTCTTGGAGTGATTTCCACAACCTCTTTCTGACCTGTACAGATTATTTGGTAAGCATCCTTAACATTTCTCGTAACTCCTCTGTAACTTGCCTTCGTCTTGATAACCAGCTGTAGACGGCGAAGAAAACTTAAATAAATATGGGTATATTTATTTACTAATGACGCGAGACATGCCTATTAAATGTGACGCAATTTAAGATGTTTTTTTTTTCGGTACGCTTCCCACAGTATTATTTCACAGGTATGTTTTTTATTATTTTTAATTGATGTTTTCACTGTCATCGCTGTTTTCTACGTCAGCATGTACACATAACAAAATAACTTGTAAAGAGCAAGTAACCAAGTTGGCTACAGGGACAGAAGTGATGTCTAGAACTGGAATAACCCAATTATGATATGACCAGCAAAACACTAAGGCGGGACTCAAAACGGACATCAAACTGGTTTAGGAAAGCTGCATGTTGTAATGGGATATTAGCATCTACCTTAGACCATTTTTTTTTTTTACAAAGAGTTATTTAATCTGTCTCAGAATTCAACATTCATTCCGATAGCATTAACTAAATATGCTTTATTAATGATTGTAGTTCTTGTGTATTGAAAATGAATATTATATCATTTAGCATACTTTCAAACCAATCGTATTTGGTATTACGTATCAGCATCTCACACACTCAAGACTCGCATTCATAAAGTAGCAGATTTTACACCTGAAACAAGTGCAATGGGAGACTATCTTACCACATCCCTATGCTCACATCATAAGTAGTGTTCCAACCACACTAAAAGTTAACAACAATCCAGTTCCTCATAGTTACTACTTCCGCATACACTTAATTCATTCCCTGATTAGTCAATCTGTGCACGAAGGTGAGGTTGAACATATTCAACTGCGGAAATAGTCCAAGTTTAGAAATAATCCAGCATATACATTTTTTCTTGAAATATTTTTATTNAACATATTCAACTGCGGAAATAGTCCAAGTTTAGAAATAATCCAGCATATACATTTTTTCTTGAAATATTTTTATTCTCTTTTCAAGACGTACTCTGCCATTCCAACTATATTTGAATTATTATAGTCCACGTGTCATACTTTTCTGACTGTCTAAAGGCTCTAAGTGTTCAGGTACCCCAGCCAGGTGCTATTATAAGTCCACATTTAGTCGCGTTTAAGCCCGATCAGAGCAATACTAATAACAGTGAGATAATATTGCAAACGTGTAGAAAAGTAATCATTTTTAGAATAAGTTATAGGTTGCCAAAGAATTTTATAACGTTAATGTCTAAGTTCTTAATTCACATAGCTCAGCCAAACTATAATTGCATAGCATTAAATTATGTAATTGTTTAGAAACTGTCCCAAAATTGTGGAATGCGATTTTTTTAAATTGTGGAAATAAACGTATAATTAGAGCCAGTGGTTTTTCGCGAAAAACTTTGAGCACATCGTAGACTTCAATACTCTAAGCGTAAACAGTAATTTTTATTTCGCCATTGGTCGCCCTCTGCATTAGAAGCCGTTTCTGTTTCTAACCAGGTTAATTAGAATTGAACAACTTTGTCAGTGAACCAAGGTGATTCGCGTACCAAGAATAACATGTTAATGTAGTCAATTGAGAAACGTTAACTACCATACAGTGTATTGAACTATATCATGTCTCGAAATATTTCGCGACGTTTCACTGCCCCTGCGTATAGTAAAACGCTAAAATATCAAAGCGTAGTCCATAAACGAGCAAATATTTACTTTAGCTGCACTGTTTCGTAATTCACAAGCAGCTTCGGTGACAATAAAATTCACGTTTAGTTTCGTAAACCCAGCATGCGTGTTCTTCGTGATGTATCGGCGGGAGCGACTGTAAATTTTTCTTTTATGTCAGACTTTAATTCCCTATTCAATGCGCTGGGAAATTTTATAGCCCGCGTGACTCGAATTTCTCAGAACAATTTTCGAACCATCTGCACGTGTTTCGTTATGATTGCCTTTATGTAATTTCCTTCGCATTTTAATGCGTGTTCGTTATACGAAATCGTGAGAGGGAAAAAATCCAGCATTAAAAGCTGAATCTATCTTCTGTGAATATTTTACTAACAGGGATTTCTAGTAGTTGTATTCTACCTGGTGTGTCTTAAGTAACAAAAATATCTTACCCAGAGTTTATTACGTGAATCTATTTACACTTAAACTGTGGAGTATGAATGTTTAAAGCATTGTGTATCAACTATGTTAACGTAGGGGTTGTTTTTACTCTAATTTACGGTCAAATAAATTCACACGGTGGAGAAGTGNGTGTATCAACTATGTTAACGTAGGGGTTGTTTTTACTCTAATTTACGGTCAAATAAATTCACACGGTGGAGAAGTGTGTACCCAAAGTAAATAAGCTTATTTCATATTATTAAATACGGTGTAGAAGAAGCTATGTGAGAAAGTATTTTCGAACGTCTGTACGATGTTGCAATAACAAGGGTCACCAAAAATAATTGTATTTATATCACCTACTAAAAAGAGCTCCACACTTGCAAATNGATGTTGCAATAACAAGGGTCACCAAAAATAATTGTATTTATATCACCTACTAAAAAGAGCTCCACACTTGCAAATTGACAGTCGTACTTTTTTCACCCAATTAATTCTATGCAATCTCCGCACTATTATATAATTACTGTCTCATTCGTGCAGTTTCTCCTGAGTAATGTCCACAACCTCTGTTTGACCTGTACAGATCGTTTGGTTATCATCATTTACATTTCTCACAACACCTCCGTAACTTGTCTTCGTCTTGATAACCAACTCTAGACGCTTTATCCCACTCCGTTACGTCACCGAGACATTTTTTTAAGCGACGACAAGGCTAGCATCAATTTAACAAAAATGATACAAAAGTATACGTGTGAAGTGAAACTGCGGGACGCGTGCCGTGCGTAAATTACGTCACATGTGGGTAATAGTCGTGTATTTCGTCGCAAGAAGTGGCGATAGTCCCTACTTCCCGTAGTCCGCGGTGAAGAGGCGATGTCTGTGTGCTGGAGGTCGCATGTTCAGCGCAGCTTACGCCGAGCCACGAGCCAGACCCACTTCCAGAACCTACCTCTGCCCTACACATAAATCAATGTTGCATCATTGCGTGCATTCCGAGAATCTATAACGCTTTTTTCCCACGTCTCCCCATACGATATATGCTCTCGTTCAGCATCAAAGTTTTGGGAAACAGCATTGTCTTATAACAATATATCGTACGAAAACGTTTGCTTTTTTTCTTATTTTCCTTTCCTCTCTTCCCCGTTTCATCTGGCGTACTTATCTCCTCTTCGCGAATGTATCGAACTATAAATTTTTTTTTTCAAGTTTATGATATTGGAGGCCATATTTAGGGAGGCTTCAGGGAGAAAAGAAGAAACAATACTTCCTCTAGCTGTAGGAAACGCAGCGTTGTGACTTCGCGTGGCTGAACAACAATAAGAGGCTCTTAACTGAGAATAAAGTACGACAGGATTTGCATATCCTTGCGTGATGAAAGGCTGGCAACACGTACAGGAAGTTGCCTTGTCATTATATATTTCTGAGAACAGCTGACAGAAGACCAGGAGCCTTCTTGCTGTTGAGAACGTTGCGTCACAATCTTTGCCTATAATAATATGTCAGTTACTTCACAAAGGGGCGAAAACAAAAAACACGAAACTACGAAGTATGTGATTCAGTTGAGCATGTAGCACTGAGAGCTGTGGAGAGATTAGAATTTGAAACTACTTAATATATTTCGATGTTGTTTGTTTTAACCACTTTATATTTTAATTTTCAAAACCATCACATACAGCAATTTTCGATTTGATGAATACTTACTGAATTAAATTTATTGACAGTTTTATCAAATAATGACACATTTAAACATCAAAATCAGTATACATGCAAAAATAACTGCTTTAAAATTTATCAAATAGCAGTAAATGACACTTTGTTACAGCAAAAATTAAAAATAAACCTTTTTAATTATAATTAAATTTCATTTTCTTTAAAGCTNTAAATGACACTTTGTTACAGCAAAAATTAAAAATAAACCTTTTTAATTATAATTAAATTTCATTTTCTTTAAAGCTATTGTTAAAAAATTGTTCTCAAATAGATGTTTTTTCAAGATAAAAACTATTTAATTTTACATAATTGTATAAAATGTTATTTAGTTAATTTTAAGACAATTATTTTGGCATATTTACTGATTTTGTGGTTTTCATAGCTATTTTTTTTGCAGAAATATTTAGCATTATTAAAACTGGAAATTATAGACTGCGTCAACTATTTCTGTATAGCTACCAGCCTTCCCGAACTTGAAAACAAATCTACTTTCAATTACAAGATGTTTTAGTATTTTATATTGTATGCAGCTTACTCAGAGACGCTTAACATTGGGTACATTTCTTATGAGTTTTTTTATACCACCTGAGTCAAGAGTTTTCTATATTTTTGTAAATATTTAATAATTTATCAATATAGTTGCCATTAAAAGTTGTGTAGTACTGAGTAATGTTTTTGTATTTGCTTTCCGGGCTGTTTTTTATTGCAATAAAACGACGTTGATGGCATTATAAACAGTTATTTTGATCCTAAAACAATTCTGTTACCACCAGAAAATAATAGCATAGAGCAGTACTAACAAATTACCTTCTAGTGGTCGCAAAACGGCTTGTTTCCCAAAGTAAGCNAGAAAATAATAGCATAGAGCAGTACTAACAAATTACCTTCTAGTGGTCGCAAAACGGCTTGTTTCCCAAAGTAAGAAAATTGAGTTTTCTTGTTATTAATTTTCCAGGTGAAGAAAATATGCACATAACTTTATTTTCCAGAAAGTACTGACTATGAGCAGAGAAAATACGCAGATAATTTTTCTTTTATAGATAAACATAAATTATTAATATGTGTTAGCCCTGTTTAAAAGTAGTGTGTTTTGTAATCGGACACGAAAAATCGTAGCAATTTATCAATTGGCAATAAATCCAAGGTGTGTAGAGATAAAAAAATAATAAACACTTTGCAGTTAGAATTCGTTAAATCCACTTTTTTGACTAGCACTAACGTCAATGCCCAGAATAAGCATTGTTATATGGGCTATTTCTACAGGGACTGAGAATTTATTTGCTAGAACACCGAAACCTCGGAAAAACTTTGATGGTTCAATGTGACCTCTTCAAACAGACGGATTAAGAATTTCACGTAAAGTTCAGAATATTATCTAAAATCCCTTCAAAATTTTAAAATATCTCAAAAAATTTGGAAGCAACTTGCTTGTTAAAACTGACTCTTTCTCTCATGGAAACCCGCGTTACATTTTCTTCCAGGGGCGATACATACAGAACAGAAAACATGCATTCTTACATACGACTTCTTCTTGAAGAAAGTGTAAGGAAATATTCAGAAGGTGAAATGCTTCAGGTTCGATCACAAAGAAATGAATGCTGTTTCTACGTTATCCACGTGACGTTCGCTGGTATCAGGATCGTGTCCATTACAAGTACACTAATGTAAGCAAGTCAACTGAACTATTAGGCTTCACGGTTCAGTTGAAAGCAAGAAACTTCAAGCTGTTCAAGTTCCCAATTTTTTCATGCATTCTGAAGACATTTTAAGGATTCGTAGCTTAGTATAAATAATAAAAATTTGTTAAAAGCACCTAATAATTTGAAAAATAATATTCGTCATGGTTTTTTAAGCGCAAATGTAATAATTTTAACTCAAAATTATGATTCCTCCAAAATTTCAAATAGTTATTTTAACCCAAAATTTTGTTTCAACTGTAGTGTTCGTTGAAGTCACCGTAGCGATACGATGCCATTTTTTTTTTAATTCGACAGTTGGTTCATCTGCAGCGGTAGTTTAACTTCTAACTATTTTGACTTTAAATTTTATCTCAAAGGTTAATATTGAAATACGGATTTACCATATAGCCAATTTACACAANAGAAAATAATAGCATAGAGCAGTACTAACAAATTACCTTCTAGTGGTCGCAAAACGGCTTGTTTCCCAAAGTAAGCAAATTGAGTTTTCTTGTTATTAATTTTCCAGGTGAAGAAAATATGCGCATAACTTTATTTTCCAGAAAGTACTTGTTTTGTAATCGGACACGAAAAATCGTAGCAATTTATCAATTGGCAATAAATCCAAGGTGTGTAGAGATAAAAAAATAATAAACACTTGGCAGTTAGAATTCGTTAAATCCACTTTTTTGACTAGCACTAACATCAATGCTCAGAATAAGCATTGTAANGAACACCGAAACCTCGGAAAAACTTTGATGGTTCAATGTGACCTCTTCAAACAGACGGATTAAGAATTTCACGTAAAGTTCAGAATATTATCTAAAATCCCTTCAAAATTTTAAAATATCTCAAAAAATTTGGAAGCAACTTGCTTGTTAAAACTGACTCTTTCTCTCATGGAAACCCGCGTTACATTTTCTTCCAGGGGCGATACATACAGAACAGAAAACATGCATTCTTACATACGACTTCTTCTTGAAGAAAGTGTAAGGAAATATTCAGAAGGTGAAATGCTTCAAGTTCGATCACAAAGAAATGAATGCTGTTTGTACGTTATCCACGTGACGTTCGCTGGTATCAGAATCGTGTCCATAACAAGTACACTAATGTAAGCAAGTAAACTGAACTATTAGGCTTCACGGTTCAGTTGAAAGCAAGAAACTTCAAGCTGTTCAAGTTCCCAATTTTTTCATGCATTCTGAAGACATTTTAAGGATTCGTAGCTTAGTATAAATAATAAAAATTTGTTAAAAGCACCTAATAATTTGAGAAATAATATTCGTCATGGTTTTTTAAGCGCAAATGTAATAATTTTAACTCAAAATTATGATTCCTCCAAAATTTCAAATAGTTATTTTAACCCAAAATTTTGTTTCAACTGTAGTGTTCGTTGAAGTCACCGTAGCGATACGATGCCATTTTTTTTTAATTCGACAGTTGGTTCATCTGCAGCGGTAGTTTAACTTGTAACTATTTTGACTTTAAATTTTATCTCAAAGGTTAATATTGAAATACGGATTTACCATATAGCAAATTTACACAAAATGTACTAATAAACTAAACAATTATTTTGAGCTGTAGAAAAATGTATTAACTTTGTTACATTTTGAGTTTTTTCTTTAAAATATATGTATAAATTTAAAATTCTTATAACTTGCTGTATTCTTTTTTTTAAATTCATTTTCCTCCATTTTTGTATATTATTTTCAGAATACTATTTTATATCAATGGGGCAAGGGATATTACATGCTTAAAGTGTTAAGAATAATTTTGGCGATTTTTTTTAAATGCAGCAGGATTGTTTTATGTTTATAGGTGTTCGTCTTGCAATTTATGAGTGGGGCTAACTCTGTCATAACATTACAGAGAATAACACAGATAAGCCCAACACTAGTTTAATCATGACATGTGGCTATGGAAAGCGAACCACCTTAGTTGGCCTATGATACACTTATAATCTTACAAATATATCGAATTATCTGTAAAAATAATGACATTAGCAGTGTGGCCTAATAACGCATATTGGAACGAAATAANGGATTGTTTTATGTTTATAGGTGTTCGTCTTGCAATTTATGAGTGGGGCTAACTCTGTCATAACATTACAGAGAAGAACACAGATAAGCCCAACACTAGTTTAATCATGACAAGTGGCTATGGAAAGCGAACCACCTTAGTTGGCCTATGATACACTTATAATCATACAAATATATCGAATTATCTGTAAAAATAATGACATTAGCAGTGTGGCCTAATAACGCATATTGGAACGAAATAANTACAAATATATCGAATTATCTGTAAAAATAATGACATTAGCAGTGTGGCCTAATAACGCATATTGGAACGAAATAAATCAAATTAACCATATTTTCCAATTTCGATTATTGATGATTTAACGATGGTTTGCCGTTTTATACAACCTAAACCCGAAACAGTGAAAATGTAGCAAAATCGTGAAAACCAGAGAAAAAGGCTTTCCTGGTAATAAGCATCACGTAACTGATTAATATGATGGCCAAATTTCACTGATTTATGTGCGATTTCCCCTGAATGTCGAGAATGGCACTATAATAAGACACTGGCTCCCAGTTCATTAGATTCATTAGCCAGACAGTATTAGCTTAATGCCCTTCAGTGAATGGTATTTCACTGCCAATATCACTGATGCGGGCTTGCGGTGCAGTTGTACTCTGAGTCGCGACGTCTGTAACGCTTGTTCTATTATGTTAACTAGTGGTCCCTTCGCCGCTCATTCTGTGATTCACGCACAAGTAACAGTGCCTGGAACCTCTGGTGGAAAGTACTAAGGCAGCGCTGGTGTTTTTAGAGGACATCCCAAGTTCCCTTCAGTACACTGCGTCTCCATGTCCACCTTCTCCTGTAACGACACTTGCTGGCGACCTTGAAAGCCCCGCAGTATTACTAAGAGAATTACCATCCTCGATACGAATGTTGCAATTGCAAATATCGGAATCATAAGTTAAATTAAATAATATAAATAAATACAGCGTTGTGTTATCAAAGTATCTGATTGTGTAAAATGCACCTTGCAGCATCGCGTCTCCACGTCACAAAGTTGTATAATTTTAAATGCGTATGCAGGATGGGACACAGTACAACTTTTCAATATTACATAAGTAAGCAAGTTTAAATGGAAGTTAAACTTGAAACTCCCTAGCTAGTCTGCGTCGTCAGTTTATCAAACGGCATTAATTTGCGAACAGTGGCAACTGAATACATATCAGCCACAATGCTGCAGTTATGTACGGACATAAACAACGTAAGCGCCGAGGGAATTTTTGAAACAACCTGCGCAGGACGCCGTCCTCAGGGGCCTCCAAGTAGTCACGTGGGTCTCGTTGTAAACAGCTGTGTCTAATCTAATTTCTAAAAAATAACTGTGAAATATTTGAATATAAATTTTTTTATCAGGACAAAAATGAAAGTCGATATGTTTTTGCGAATCCATAGATTTTGTTATTGATACATAAATGTGGTCGTTGCAAAGTGTCAGAGGCAGCAAATATTTCTGTTAGGTCTCCCTCTGTTAACGACGTTCATTCTTCTGTAAAAACATTGTTATAAACTATAGCGACAATGCGATATCTTTCCTGAACTGATTGCTGTAAACCCCATAGTCACCGTATAACATTCCGAGGGAACAGGATAGGCGCGAGGGTTCTTTATGCTGTTTTCCATGGCCGTCGCAATGCTTCCTTGTATCCGGACGTAACCTTGTGACGTTTGTAGGGAGGGGGGAGGGCTTAGCGTCTGAAACTCACACCCACGATCAAACTGGCCACCGTACATCGCAGTTTTGACGAACGCCGACTTCCTGAGGAACTGACGAGGCGATGGCGCAGTTCAGGCTTAAGCTCCTTTGCTGAAGATCTGGACGGCGGCGGTCAACATGTCGTTCAAAATTATACAACATTTTAAATTATAAAAAAATTAATTAACTCTGTGACCGGCTTGATTTAAAACACTTGATTACCACAAGTGTTTCTACGCCTGGATCGTCCACCGTTTGCCTTTAAGGCTTTTGAGAACTCCGAGCGAATAAACAAACCGCAATTAAAGAGCTGCGGACTCACAAACATTGTATTCAGAAGCAAGATGGCATACCGACGTGGCAGCGACCATTTAGCAAATGCCATCGGCTCGGGTAATACAACACAGCCTAGAGTTTGTAGACTAATAGCCGTGGAATTCGGGAAAAATTTCAGTCTGCAGTAAGTACACATGGTCGAAATTTTACGGCGGAACTGTTTGGTTCTCTGCTACAACTAGCACTTATCCAAAGAAGACTAAATTTCCTGTCGTACAATTTCTGATTATAGTATCAATATTTCGCCCGAAAATACTGTATAATAACTAAACTTTTAATTATGTGTTGATTTATAGTTTTCTTTACCATAGCTATCGTTATTAGATTGTGTGTTGAGTCCTAAGAAGTATACTGCGAAAGTCGTAATGTTCTGGGCTTAGTTCTTGTACATTAGCACACTATTACATCAATAAACAAGTAGCAAGATCTTTTATCAATCTCAGTGTTTATAAATATAATACATAAACTTTCAGGTTTCTTGACTGATCTCGCTTCGTAAATTTTTCGGTATTCTTTTTAATTTTATTGATTTGTTCTTCAACACCAGCTGTAAACAGCACTGTTTCACAGCATATTGTTAAGTACCAATAGTCAACGATCAATTGGAATAGCTCAACAGTCAGATGAACAATCGTATTGCTATTGGTCCACCAGTGATTCTGCTGAGAACTATATGGATGTTATGTGCACTATCTGCACCTGAAAAATGCGCCTTCGTCGGGAAATAAAGCACACATTTTCTTGAACTAATTTGCATAAATATGCGAAAAAAAAGTTTTTTAAATATTAATTTTTGTTAGGTACACCACTTTGTGGATAGTAGAATATTTTAACATATCTTGCATAACTTAAAAGTTTGCACATTACTTTGGTTTTGCATTTAAAAATGATATCTTATGGCGAAACACACACACGCACACACTATATGACCAAAAATCACCATACACCACTTTGTTCCTCGTGAACTTGCCCAACATAAATCTAGATAAGCAAAGGCATAAATGCTTGCATAGCCTATATGAATTTGCGGTCATTATTAGCCAACAGAGAAAGTTGTGTGATTTGGAAAGGGGCATGGCTGCCGGCAACAGTACATCTGCCCTGCCATCTATGGCAAGTTAATGGAATGTCGATGGCTACGAGACTCATAGTTGAGAGTAAATATGCACCTAACTGCCCACTAAGGGCACACCAGCAATATTGCAGCATGGCCCATTTTCTGGCCACTTAAGGTAAGTCGTTGATATTTCGCGCACAGTGTTCTCCACTGATGGAACAGCTGTGGGCCGAGTATGGCTGGCAGGAGTTGCCGTTTCAGGTCCAGCAATGCTGCCGGGGGCATTCCGGCTGTCCAGCCAGCTTTCAGCTTGCTGTATGCCATTGATGTGTCATTTGTGTTTTGCTACATCAGCTCAAAAATTGTATGGATTTCATAAATTAGAGTCTAACATAAAAATTATGTCACTATTATTATGTTTTAATTTTTTTTTATTATTTGAACTAGGTACCACAATTGGTTCACGACTGGAAGAAACTTTTGAAAATCAACCTATGAAAAAACACCCTAGCCGTTAGCGACATGCATATAACATTACAAACAGCGGCGAGCGCGGGTACAGTTATGCTGTTAGGTTGCCAGCACAAAGAGAGGAAATAGTTCCAAAGTTTTAACGTAATCGTGAATTTATCACTTACAAATGGGTGTCGAAAAGACTTGTATCTTATTATGCCCATTATAAATGACGTGATGCTAACGTATTTAGATTTCAACGTTTCTTGCATAGTCACATGATCACGCTCAAGGTGAAACCTAACCTTCGTTCCTTTTGTTGGCGGGGTGTGGTTGACACGTGCCAGAGAATTTGTGCAATTATCTTGTTTAACCTATAATAATTAATTTATTTGTCTTGTTTTACTAATATCCGCTCTTTATTATTTGGTTTTCAATAACGTATGATTTGAATTTGTGCTCACTTTCTCGTTGTACTTATGTGTTTCGTGCACGTGTCTTTCCTTTGCCACTCTATTCTAACGTTGCAGTATTTGCACATAAGAATTGTTTTCACATTGTCGAAGACGTAGAATCTTTCACTCGTAAACTCTGCCATCCTGTCGAAAACCGTCACAACCATTTTTAAATAACGTTTTACAATTGTGCGAAATNTACTAATATCCGCTCTTTATTATTTGGTTTTTAATAACGTATGATTTGAATTTGTGCTCACTTTCTCGTTGTACTTATGTGTTTCGTGCACGTGTCTTTCCTTTCCACTCTATTCTAACGTTGCAGTATTTGCACATAAGAATTGTTTTCACATTGTCGAAGACGTAGAATCTTTCACTCGTAAACTCTGCCATCCTGTCGAAAACCGTCACAACCATTTTTAAATAACGTTTTACAATTGTGCGAAACATCCGACTCAGTCTACCACCACGCCATTTTAACGTCTGTAGCAACTTCGATCAATACTGACGATCATACCTTCGATGTACGGGAATTTATCGAAAGTCACTAACAATAGATTGTAAATAGACAACAACTATCGATTCATCAAAATACTCGCATTTTGGGTTTATAGAATAAAATGTTTTTCGCTGGCATTGCATATTCTTTTGTGTGAAATTCTCAAGATTAAAAACTTTACGCTTGTGGAATATCCATTAATAATATATACATGACTTGTATAATGGGTACGTGCATGTACGAACACATGTACGCACACACACAGTGGAATGTAAACATTGCCATGTGACTGCCACATGGCAATGTTTGTTTACCTTTGGCGGAAGGATANACACACAGTGGAATGTAAACATTGCCATGTGACTGCCACATGGCAATGTTTGTTTACCTTTGGCGGAAGGATACGCAATGGGCTTGAAAGTAGATCTTTAGCAGGGCTTCAAGAAAGACTCTTCCAGCCGTGAACCGACTGTAGTTTGTATAACTATGCCAGAAATCCAAATATGAATGTTCAGTGCGGAAATAACTATGAATGCCTAGGATTCAAAACATGTTGTTGCCCAAATGAATTTAGGAATAACATTTCTTGTATTTGTACATATGTTAGTTCTTTCAAGTAATAAAACTAAACTTTTTTTTCAGTACACTCGCGAAGGAAATAACTGCTGATATCACATGGCAATTGATTGAAGAAAACTGAATCCGAATTATATATTAACACTTATAAAGCACCTTATCTTTGTTCAAAATTAACTGGGTGAACAACTAATTATAATTATGTCACTACAGATAATTTTTAAGTAATTTATGCGGTAAAGTTTTTCCACGGCAAGCNTGAACAACTAATTATAATTATGTCACTACAGATAATTTTTAAGTAATTTATGCGGTAAAGTTTTTCCACGGCAAGCAACAATTCAAATCAGGGTCCAAAATAGAACCTTTAATGACATCGCCTCCAGAACCATATAAGGCCTTCTTATATGCTTAATATATAGCGAAATACCATGGATTTTCATTTTCAAGGTCGCTTGTATATATCTATCAGGATATTTTTCTGCAAACCTCCAAAACTGGCAGGTTTTCTTCGGATAAATATTTTGAACATGAAAGGGGGCTGAACATAACTGTTATTCTTGGACCAGAAGAAAAGTTAAAAAAGCTTGATTGAAAACTGTAGCTCTTATTGGTTAATTTTCATGGAGCATACAATAGAATAGGGGAGAATTTAAAGCTGTTCTGCTAGTTGCATATAAGTGGATACAAGTCTGACCAAAAATTGTGGATGATTATAGCTATCCTAGTATTCGTATTGCCCCATGCAATACGATAAGTCTACNCAAGTCTGACCAAAAATTGTGGATGATTATAGCTATCCTAGTATTCGTATTGCCCCATGCAATACGATAAGTCTACCTCATTGACTGTGCAGCAGGCATTCATCTAGCAATTTAGACTGATAGCTTGACAGTTGCACGTGCCTTATTGTTTTTCTAGTTACTGCCTAATACCGATATTACACGATGCCTGCAACCGTACTTGGTCTTGTACCAGCGTCTACAAGGCCTGGTGCCCGAGCAGGTATACCAGCCGCTATACGAGCCGCCATGGAAGATTCTTATTACACGATAGTAGTTTGCGTGCTAGTATTTGGCAGCCTCGGTGGGTGCGCAGTGTGCGATTTGTAGTAAATATGTACCCCATTTGTAGAACTGCTACCAGTTAGTAACTTGCGTATACCTATGAAAAAACTAGCTAGCCCATCTTAATATTGCTATATTACTATTCACCTTTTATCATAAATTGAATTCTTTCTAGTATAGTTTCCTTCATTTTCTTGAAAATGATGAGAAGTCACTAGATTTCGAGTTTGTTATTTTTAATTTTGACGAAAATTATTAACAGGTTGCAAAATATGGTTTTTTTTTTACGTACCTGGTTATTTTATATCCGCATGTGACATTTAATGCTTAAACAAATGTGGGTTCGACGGTGTCTCTAACTCACGCCCAAAAGTTACGTTTCACTAACGGGCGCTGCGTCTTTACAACTCTATTATCACTGTGTTTATATTTTGCAGATACATTATCATACTTGAATTAATTTTNGGGCGCTGCGTCTTTACAACTCTATTATCACTGTGTTTATATTTTGCAGATACATTATCATACTTGAATTAATTTCATACAGTAGGTAATGTTTTAAGTATTTAGAACGGTTTTAAACAGTAATTAAAAGTTGTCATTGCCAATATTANTTTCATACAGTAGGTAATGTTTTAAGTATTTAGAACGGTTTTAAACAGTAATTAAAAGTTGTCATTGCCAATATTATTCGTTGTTATCGTATTTTTAATATAATTGAAAGTTTCAACCTCACGAATGTATAATCAAGATGGAGGCATCCTTTTCGGGTTCTTCATCTACTCGTTTCAAGAAT
The DNA here is from genome assembly GCA_002778355.1 of Clitarchus hookeri. Lineage (NCBI taxonomy): Eukaryota > Metazoa > Arthropoda > Insecta > Phasmatodea > Phasmatidae > Clitarchus > Clitarchus hookeri. The sequence goes on from NQII01003580.1 coordinate 115,026, forward strand.
TAGCCACGGGCAGCGCCCTACGCTCTGAAACTGCGATGTGATTGGCCAGGTACGAAGCCTGCTATGGAACCTGCCACGATAAAAAAAGGACGTGTACTTTTACCAAACCTGGTACGAAATCTGGCCGTACAAGGCGAGAAATGCCATGATGGATGCCATACTAGCTCGTATGACGGCCGCTATGGTAGAAATTGCACGTAATCTGGTATCGTGTAATATCGCCTTAGTGTTTTGGCTGAAGCGGACTAACACGGCATCAAGTTTAGAGTGCACGTGAACGTGCGCGTGTTTCACAGTTAAGTAGCACGTGAAGTGATAGTAATCTGGATCCAAGGAGGGCGAAGTCCTCAGGTACTCCGAGAGAGGTTGTCGACAGGTAGCAACTTCCGCCACCTCGCCCACGACAGACACATCTCTGCCGGTCCAGCGCTCCGAGTTGCAGTCGCTGGATCCGACACTCCGGTGCTCTTCTCTCCGCAAACCCCACTTAACGACGGAGAGAACTCTCTTAGCTATACACGTGCTTTCAAAATGTATATATTTCCAGAGTTTATGCGGTGGTGTAGTGGTTTGACTACTCACCTCTCACCTAGGCGAACCGGGCTCGATTCCCGGCGGGGTCGCTCCCGGATTTTCGCATGTGAGAATCGTGCCGGACGATACCGCTGGTCGGCGGGTTTTCTCGGAGATCTTCCGTTTCCTCCAACCTTGCATTCCGGCGCTGCTCCATACTCACCTCGCTTCACTTTCATCCGCTCTCAAGAGAGCTGCCCAAATCTNTAAATGCATCGTTTATATTTGCCTCATATCCATGCTTAATAAACCGCAATAATAATAGTAGACACAATAGAGTACCTACGAATTTAATAAGATAAAACAAGTTGTACGGAATAATACTATATTATTACTATGTACTACAATATTTAAATAACTCTTGGAGAAGTATGTTTCAACTTCAGTTTAGTCGATTTTTCATGTATTACTTCAGAAATAAAGCACTATAGTTAAACAGGTGAAGAAAATAGTTGGTATTCATTATTACTTTAAGGACTTCTTTTGCCAAGAATCGACTTGCGCCTTGCTTTTGGAGGTTCCAGGTTCAAACTTCACGTAATCCAAGCTTGCGTATGCAATCTTTAGTCCTATGTTTGTGTTAGTTTATTATTCCAGCTTACCGACAAAACCGTAGACATTCAATAGGAGTATGCCATCCTCCCGTGGTGCAGTCGGTTGGTGCGCCGCCGGTCTGGAGATGGGAGGTTCTGGGTTCGAATACCAGGTAAGGCACGGGTGTTAGTTTAAGTTAGGTCATAAGTTATTTAGTAAGCCTTCGCCTGTAAGCCTTCAAGCATAACGCTTGGGGACGTTAGTGAGCCCTTTCCAATCCAATCAATAGTATTAATAAAAATGGGAAAAAGTCCCGTAAACGTATTAATAACAGATCCTGTGAACTTCAAGATGGTTACTGTGGTTTATCTCCGCACTATCTCGATTTCAAAGCGAGCGAGCGTCCGACATTTATGCTATGGGTGAGCTTCGCCACTATGAGGATTTGTTTAGCACTCCTGGTGTAAACAATGCAGCTGATGTACAGGAAGCAAACATAAATTATTTATCGCCAGCGGCGTGTGCTGAACTGTTGCAAGGTAAGCCGTGTTTTTCTCTGTGCTATACCAAATCGCTTGCTGGTTTAACATCGGCCACTTACACGTAGTTGTGCAGTTGACATCACAGCACGTGTGTAATGGGTGCCTCGCCGCTCTCTCGTGAGTGGCCGCAATACATTCAGTTCTACCCGGCCCCACTCTGGTTACTGGTTCCTGCTGCGTGCGCCGAGTGTGTACAGCACAGAGCAAGCACTAGCTTACCTTGCAACAGTTCACCACACGCCACTGCGTTTATCGCATTTGGTTGCGCACTTCACCGATATGTTTGGATTGTATAAGAAAAGAAAGAAATACAGTAGAACCCCTATTTGCCTAATCAAAAGAGGCGAAACCGTTTTGGATAACGCAATTTTTCGGATAATCCTTGGAGGCTATTTCTATATGTTAAAATGTGAGAAAAGTCACAAAATGACCTGCAAACACAATCAGTGGTTGACGAGACAAAGGAAAGGTTGGAAGGACCAGGATGAGTCACCCACTTACTGTCAGCAGCATATGGTGAACTGTTGCAAGGTAAGCTAGTGCTTGCTCAGTGTTGTACACACTCGGCGCACGCAGCAGGAACTAGTTACCAGAGTGGGGCAGGGTGAAACTGAATATATTGCGGCCACTCACGAGAGAGCGGCGAGGCATCCATTACACACGTGCTGTGACGTCAACTTTACTCTTACGTGTAAGTGGCCGATGTGTAAACTAGCAAGCGATTAGGTATAGCACAGAGCAAAACACAGCTTAGCTTGCAACAGTTTACCACTCAGCCTTGTGTATTCTGCAGGAAAGTCGCTCATCGGGTCGTTAACACACTAGTGCCAACATTAGGCCTGTATGTGAACAAATTAATTTTAATAACATTTTCTGATATTGTTTCGGTTAAGCTGAGTTTCGGATGAGCCAAGTTCTGTTAATAAATGTTTTTTTAGCTGCATACTGAAAATGGATAATAATTCGTTGGTAAAGAGACGCAGTGCTGTTCTGTCTGCCTTAATATATGGAAGGACAAAATTAGACTATAAAAACGATAATCTAAATCTACAGATTTTTAAAGCCAATACAGATAAACCGAAAAATAGTGTCCTGCGTTGAGTTTTCGCAACTTTGAGAGAAAATATTATGCTACGGAGATACACTGAAAATTAGCTCTTTCTTACGCGGAATGTTTCCACGCATAGTTTCGGTGCCGAATATTGCGCTAAAGGAACGCATCAATTTGCCAAAATTGTTTTCGCAGAAAATTGGCATAAGTCATAGGTTAAGCTTGCCTTACAAAAATATATTCCCCCTTTAAAAAAGTGCAGACTTTGATTATCATGTTAAGCATTTATTTTTGTGTCACAGACAGTTTTTTTTTCTGAAACAACTTTGCTTGCTCTTCTGTCAACGTGTGGTGGCTCAGATAATTTCCGAAACAAAATTATTTTCATCAACTTTCCTATTTATACGTATTACTACTTCGCAAAAAAAATATATTTACGCTTCCGGGTTCGTTTGTAATACTAAGCAGAGTCTATTACAAAGGTTTGAAAATGTAATACCAAAACAGACAAATTTAGAGCAAAAGAAAGATATTTATTGAGTCTACGATTAACAGCAGATGCTTCAGAATGCTATATCTGGATATTAAAACTTTTGAATCAAATCTCTCAGATAGAAATTGATTTAAAANAGCAGATGCTTCAGAATGCTATATCTGGATATTAAAACTTTTGAATCAAATCTCTCAGATAGAAATTGATTTAAAGAAACACTTTCTTTAAATACACTCCCCTATGCACAGTACGGGCAGATGCCAAACACAAGTGTTAATCTAAGTGCAAGAGAGAGAGTGAGTGAAGAGATTTGGAGTCTTGAGAGCCGATGAGGTTGAAGCGAGGCGAGGATGGNCTAAGTGCAAGAGAGAGAGTGAGTGAAGAGATTTGGAGTCTTGAGAGCCGATGAGGTTGAAGCGAGGCGAGGATGGAGCAGCGCCGAAATGCAAGGAAGGGGGAAAACGTGAGATCCCCGAGAAAACTCGCCGAATAGCGCCAGCGTCCGGCACGATCCCAACACGCGAAAATCCGGGATTGACCTCGTCGAGAATCGAACCCTACTCGCCTAGGAGAGAGGCGAGTAGTCTGACCACTACACCACTGCGGCCCCCAAGGAAAGTTGAAAACGTGCATCTATGATGTTGGAGCCTATCTTGCCCTTAAATCTTTCCGCGGGTAACAGGCAACCCTAGTGATGGTTGGACCCCCTGGAATATTCGCACATTTGAGGACGAGTTAAACTTAAAAAAAATGTACATTTAAGTTTCTGCTTTTATTGGNCCCCCTGGAATATTCGCACATTTGAGGACGAGTTAAACTTAAAAAAAATGTACATTTAAGTTTCTGCTTTTATTGGTCTCAGTTAGAGACGCCCGGGCGACTTTTGACCAATAACGAACCTGCAACAAAGATAAGTACTAAATGCCACGCCAACGAGAATTTAAGAATGTAAAGGTGTAACGGCCGCTTATTCCGCGAACTCCAACTGCACGCGTCTGCAAAATGGCGTCACTGGCCAGCGTTATGATTGGAGCNCCCCCTGGAATATTCGCACATTTGAGGACGAGTTAAACTTAAAAAAAATGTACATTTAAGTTTCTGCTTTTATTGCTCTCAGTTAGAGACGCCCGGGCGACTTTTGACTAATAACGAACCTGCAACAAAGATAAGTACTAAATGCCACGCCAACGAGAATTTAAGAATGTAAAGGTGAAACGGCCGCTTATTCCGCGAACTCCAACTGCACGCGTCTGCAAAATGGCGTCACTGGCCAGCGTTATGATTGGAGCGCCGTCCGCCAATCATCGCTCGGTAACCTACTTGAGTGCCGGCAGCCCAGCTAACAGGGAAACTGCCGCACCGCGCAGTAGCCAATGAGACACAAGGCCGTTGCCAGAGCTCCAGTAGCCAGCCGGAGAATGGGTACCCGTACTATTCTGTCTAGTATCAGACTGGAGCTAGAACTAGTTAATAACTTTAGTATGTTCACAGTTTCTTCACACTTTTGGAAATAAACCTTTAAAAAATCACTCCATGTAGGCTACGAAGTGTTTGGTTGTCTCCAAAATATGTCGTGTTTCATAAGTGTTTTATACTCGTGTTNAATATGTCGTGTTTCATAAGTGTTTTATACTCGTGTTAACATTAAATATCTTATGTTTTATTAAGTTTAAATTTTACTTAAATTTTATTTATATGTATTATACATTTTATTTATAATTAGTATAAATAAAATGAGGGACAATAAAGGTATGTTGCTACATCTATTACCGAGTAATAAATAGTTCTAATGCTAATTTTATTACACTGAGTGCGTCCGAATGCAGTGCGCTGTCCCTTTGGTGTAGTTTTCTAGACTCGGTTAAGTTTTTGTTTCATGAGGCGGAGGAATATCCTGAAACTAAATGGTTAACCGGGGTTTTAGAAAAGTTTGAAGTAACCGTGAATGGACTATAACTAGGGGCAGGGAAATTTCGCGAAGCGATTCCAAGACAAGATAACATTCCAAAACACTGTAGCAAGAAACTAACCGATTTTTTACAAGACCGGGCACAATTGGCAAACGCCACAAATCACGAAGGTTCAGTGTCGTAGTTACTTAGTCCTGAGTGGCTAGGCCAAAGACGGACACGGCACCAGCAGCCAATGGACATATAACAACAGCTGAGNAGTTACTTAGTCCTGAGTGGCTAGGCCAAAGACGGACACGGCACCAGCAGCCAATGGACATATAACAACAGCTGAGGTGCGTATAGAGTATTGAATTCTACTGTGTACTCCGATTTTTACGCGAAAAGTCACTGGCTCTTACTATAACTAAGGATTGAATACACAAAGGTTTGTGGAGTTCAGCTTCTTGTTGAGAAATGAATCCGCGAAATATTTGTGCCTTTACTGATGGCATTCGCCATACACTGGCCGTTCCCTTCTCATGTAACACATCGCATTTATACTTGCGCGTCTTGCTCAGAAGCAGCGACACCAACAACATATGCCAGGACACTTCCACATTTCTTATTTGCAGGAGGTGTAAGGCACGGATGCAGAAGGCGTGTGTGTCTGCACGAATGAACATTTATAACAGCAGCTCGCGTCGTATTAGCATTCCGCGTGCGTGGCGTCGATGCACGTAGCGCTGAGATCGCGAGTCCGAAGTGAAGGCCGTCGACGCCGGCGTGGCGCAAGGCGGCACATTCTGGCAGCGGCAGTAAATCCGAGAAACGGCAGACGAAAAGTGCGTGGGAACAGCGGCGACGGCAAACCAAGGTTGCCAGGTGCCGGCACTCGAGAAGTCGCATCGCGAAGTAACAAATCGTATAGGCTGTTCAGGGTAAAGTGAGCGCTTTTGAGGCCCTAGTTACATTTTCCTTTCAGCCATTTTTATCATTTAACTACCTTTTTAAACAAATACAACCATGTTAGTAATAAACACAGAGTGTATATTCCACCGCTATCGAAATTTAACGTCTAAAGCTAAAATAAAATATATTTTTTGACTATTATTCCACAGGAGAGGGCTTTCGGAAGTGCTCACTTCACTGTGTATAGTCTATACAAGCTCTTATCTACACTCTAAATTGGAATCAATGAAAAATCACTGATTCGCAGTGAAACTCAACTACTAGAATCAATGAAAATAGCTCAACTAAGAATCAGTGGAAAACCACTGGTTGTTTGAGTATAACACCTTCACTCATTGGACAAGTGATGTGAAACTATTTCACTGATTATTAAGTGACGGTCAACTGCGTGCGTGGACTTAAATATATTTTTATTGACTTCAGGGAAATAATTACGAGAAATAAACATATTTCCGATAGTCACTGTTAATATTGCGCAATTTAACGTAATTAAAAAAAGTAGAGAAAAATCTTGCGGCTGGTTAGGATTGAACCCACGCCATTGCCACGCTACTAAGCCAATGTAGACTANAAAAGTAGAGAAAAATCTTGCGGCTGGTTAGGATTGAACCCACGCCATTGCCACGCTACTAAGCCAATGTAGACTATTATGGGGAAAATGCATGCCTAACACTTCTTTATCGAAAGTTCGTAGTTTTAAATTGTATGCCCTTTCTTTTCGTTTTTGGTTTAATTGGTAAGGTTAGATTTGTTAAAGAAAATGGCATGTATAAGTGCATTCACTTCGCCACGTTTAATGCAGTTTAAAACTTGACACCGAGTGCTATGATAATTACGTAAAAACGAAATGAAATTCGCAAAAATGGAATAAAAGAATGGATGTTCATGTTAACTCGTAAAATGGTATATTTTATGAAAGACAAAACTCAAATTTCAGAACGAATTTTTTTAATTTGTTTTATTAGTTTATACGTTGTTATTTCATTTGATACATTTTTTTTAACCCGATCCTTTATTCAAAAAACAANATTTGTTTTATTAGTTTATACGTTGTTATTTCATTTGATACATTTTTTTTAACCCGATCCTTTATTCAAAAAACAAACCACTGAAAAACAGCGAATAAAATGGTTGACGAATCAGTGGAAAATTTCACTGAATTAATTAGTGAATGAAAACTGATATTTTTCACTAATTCATCAGTTAAATTCATTGAAGTGACTGTTGAATCGGCCAGGTACTGTAAACTGATTTAAACAGTGAAATTCTCACTGATTCAGATTTAGTGTGTAAGAAATTATTCGCAAATTTACCACATAGTTGAATAAGTACAGTGAGAAAGCGCGAGTGGTAGCGCTCCTACATTTGTTCAGAGAATATTCAAATGCCTAGATAAGCTCTTAACTTTGTGTAATAGCGTCACTAAGCATGCCTGCAGCCTGATGTGTGGTCTTTTCCCCAGGCTATTTCTACGTTGAAATCTTTCATTAATATTTAGGAAGTTTGCCAGAAAATGACTAGAGACAGCAAAGTTCACGAATTCGTTTTAGGGCAATCTAGATTTCTAACACACGTGCATTTATGTTATGTTCATAAATGGAACATAGTTTATTAGACAGACCCAGATGAACTCTGAGCCAATAACAGAGCTGTGAGGAAACTAGCGAATACCATGCCACCTGGTCAGTGGTAAACCTGACTTCAGNACTCTGAGCCAATAACAGAGCTGTGAGGAAACTAGCGAATACCATGCCACCTGGTCAGTGGTAAACCTGACTTCAGACTAGAGCAGCAGCTAATGTACAGAAAGCCGAGGCTTCAAAATACATAGGGCGGTAGAAGTTGTTTAGATAACTATATTTTCTGTCCATAATAATGACATTTACTTTAATTTAAATATTCCTTTCTTTACTGGAGATAAGAATAAAAACCTTGCTAAACATAATAACCGAATCGTACATATTAAATCTATAAATTTAAAAAAAACTCTGTAAAATAACGCTATGTTTTTACATTTCCAAGAAACCTTTCGAACTGCTGATATACAATCGATTATCTTGACATGATGGCAGAAATCGATTTCAATATAATGTAAGAAACTTCATTTTTTTTTAGTTTTTTCAGTGGCGCAGATATGTTCAGATAAATTGTACACTTGACATGTAACATTCTAATCTTCTTCAATAACTAAAGAAATTTGAAAATAGCCGTGATGTACAATTAAGTGTACGATCCTATGTCAAGTCGTGCGTCGTACTATACACAAACCCTGTAGTATGTTTACNACTCTGAGCCAATAACAGAGCTGTGAGGAAACTAGCGAATACCATGCCACCTGGTCAGTGGTAAACCTGACTTCACACTAGAGCAGCAGCTAATGTACAGAAAGCCGAGGCTTCAAAATACATAGGGCGGTAGAAGTTGTTTAAATAACGATATTTTCTGTCCATAATAATGACATTTACTTTAATTTAAATATTCCTTTCTTTACTGGAGATAAGAATAAAAACCTTGCTAAACATAATAACCGAATCGTACATATTAAATCTATAAATTTAAAAAAAACTCTGTAAAATAACGCTATGTTTTTACATTTCCAAGAAACCTTTCGAACTACTGATATACAATCGATTATCTTGACATGATGGCAGAAATCGATTTCAATATAATGTAAGAAACTTCATTTTTTTTTAGTTTTTTCAGTGGCGCAGATATGTTCAGATAAATTGTACACTTGACACGTAACATTCTAATCTTCTTCAATAACTAAAGAAATTTGAAAATAGTCGTGATGTACAATTAAGTGTACGATCCTATGTCAAGTCGTGCGTCGTACTATACACAAACCCTGTAGTATGTTTACGTCTATGGACGACTCATGGCAAGACAGCGACGTAAAGAGAGGCGAACATTGGGAAGGAAGGGATGGGACTTTGGAGCAGTCGCCATAGCGAGCGTTAGAATGGCAGTGCGGCAAATATGGGGAGGCTTACCAGAAAATGAGGGATAACACCATAGAGGGGCCGGCATCAGTCTAACCGTCGTACCGTGAAGGGTGTAAGGGAGGGGAAGGGTGGTACTTGAGAATAAGGGGGAGAACAATCCGTCTTCGTGATAGCGATCTGGATGAAGTCCGGTAATCAGACGAAGTCTGGTGTAGCGTGGTACATCAGCGGAGAGGGTGGACGACGGCGGAGGGCGAGAAACGCTGACTGACGTGTGTGTGTGTGTTGTGTGGACTGACGAGAGAGCGTGGAATTCGACGGCGAGTAGATTATCACTGTGCATGAGTGCGCTCGGGACACTCCAGAACATTCTGGACTGATGCAATCTGGACTCAATTAAGGCATGGGTAATACGGACTTAACTTTAATATTGGCACTTTCAAACATGGATGTAGAACTTTTAAAACAATTCAATAGGTTTTTTATGCACGTGGTGTTGGGACTGATTTTAGTTATTTGATTGTATTTATTTCTTTGAGGTGATGTTGAATTGTAGCGATTAAATTTATTAATTTTAAATAGCAAGTGATAGCCATTTACTTTGAGATATTTAGTTGAGAGTATTTATTTGAAGTGTTTGTAAATAAATTAGAAAATAATTATTATTAACAATTTAATCTAATCAAGAACTCCATCCCTTGAATGACCTGAATAAGCCCACTAAGTTTGAGAAATTGTAACAACAGGAATAGTATTTTTTGGCAGACTTGAATGTATTCTGGGTTTACTTACATTATAGCTGAGTAAACCCGTTGGGTCACACGTTAAATTCTGAGTTCAAGTGTTGCAATCACGTAATATTTTATTACGCGTTTTACCTGTGCTCAGCAGTTGCCTTGCAGCCAGTGAGCAACGCGCTAAGCGTACTACATTATATAGGCAATATACAATTACGTCAAAAAGGTGCGAAAATTTCCACAAATCAGATTAGCCACGAGGAAATCTTGGTCATTGGGGCTTTGCTGGCACGAGACTTCTAATAAATATAATTCATGTTCAACGTGGCCATAATTATAAACATGATGTCTTAACGGGTTTAAGGAAGTGTGCATATATCTCATTTATAGCGTTTACTTAAGTGAACAGTATTCTAACGTCAAATCCTTTACACGTTGTTTTTGATAGTGTTATAAGCGGAAACGCAGGTCACCGCCAGCGAGCTTGGTCTCTCGTTGGCCACGACGAAGCTTGGNAACGTCAAATCCTTTACACGTTGTTTTTGATAGTGTTATAAGCGGAAACGCAGGTCACCGCCAGCGAGCTTGGTCTCTCGTTGGCCACGACGAAGCTTGGGCTGTGTCTGATTGGCTATTGCATGTTATGCACAGCGCCGTCCTTAGCCAAAGCGAGACCAGGCACTAGACCCTTCACCTGCAAACTAGTCAATCTCCCATTTCCACTATGCAACCACCTTAACAACAATATGCTCCGCTCTCGACCACTCGCGCACCGCGGCTAACATTTTACTGACAGAACTTTTTAAATTTTATAAATATACGTTTTTAAATAATATGTATTTTGTCGTGAAACATATAACTCACAACCAAACGTACGCTAAAAATTTTAGTATATTTTCTTAAATAGAAAAATACTTTTTTATTTTCTGGCGCTAGGCTTACCTAGGTGCGAGGCCCTATGCGGCCGCACCTTTCGCACACCCTGAAGAACGGCCCTTGTTACGTAATACNACTAGTCAATCTCCCATTCCCACTATGCAACCACCTTAACAAAAATATGCTCCGCTCTCGACCACCCGCGCACCACGGCTAACATTTTACTGACAGAACTTTTAAAATTTTATAAATATACGTTTTTAAATAATATGTATTTTGTCGTGAAACATATAACTCACAACCAAACGTACGCTAAAAATTTTAGTATATTTTCTTAAATAGAAAAATACTTTTTTACTTTCTGGCGCGAGGCTTACCTAGGTGCGAGGCCCTATGCGGCCGCACCTTTCGCACACCCTGAAGAACGGCCCTTGTTACGTAATACTTCCTAGTAGCAGGGGCCATGATAGCTGAGCGGTTAGACTGCTTGTCTACCGCCAAGGCGAACCGGGTTCAATCCCCGGCCGGGCCACTCCCGGATTTTCGCAACTGGGAATCGTGCCGGATAATGTCACTGTTCTGCGGGTTTTCTCGGGGATTTCCCGTTTACCCCACCCTTGCTTTCCGGCGCTGCTCCATTATCACCTCATTACACAATCATTGGCTCTCATGACCTCGTTGTTAAGAGTCACCCATATCTGTCAACCCAACTTCCAATCGTTAGGGCTGCCGTCTTGCAAGTTGGTCTCTACAATCTGACTGGTGAACCAAGTTTCCGCCATATTGCTGGCGTGCGTGACTGGAGTCCGCAACGCACGCCATAACTTCGCCTCTGTATACTTGAGCATTCAGTGCCGTCGTTGGAGCACGGGGGGTGGCAACTGCGCACCTTGCACGCGCACTCTATCCCTCCATCTTGCAGGAGTTCCGACGACACCTGGCCAGCGCGCGGGTGTCCGTCCAGACCCCTCGACGGCCGAGGTAGCCGCGGGTCATCCGCACAGGGGTTAGA
>NQII01003580.1:126654-191404 GCA_002778355.1 Clitarchus hookeri
GAGAGAGAGAGAGAGAGAGAGAGATAGAGAGTTTCCACTCCCTCGTTATAGGCTCGTCACGGTAAACTGAGCACTTTTGAAAGCCCTGCTCAAGACCTACCTGTATGCACATTGCGTGTTCCTCCGCCAAATGTAAAACTAAAATTGCTATGGACCTCATCAATTTATTCGTACGTCAGTGAGGCCGCTGTAATGTAGAGGTTAGACAACTCGCCTCCTACCTAGGCGAACAGGGTTTGGTTCGCGGTGGGGTTGCTCCCGGATTTCCGCATTTTGGAATCGTGCAGGACGATGTCACTGGTCGGCGGGTTTTCTCAAGGATATTCCGATACCCGTGCCTTTCCATTCCGACGCTGCTCCACCCTCGTTCTATCCTTATCGGCTCTCAATACCTCAATGTTAAGAGCTGCCCAAACCTCTTCGAATACGTCAGTCACGTAAAACTGCAAAAATACGACAAAAATTAATATTCAACAAATTTTTGTAAGTCTTACACGTTATGATTAAAAACGGAAAGCAAAAAGTGAATAATTTCAAGTATTCACAAATGTTTACCAAGCAATTGTAGTTTAACGTTAAAGTAAGGGACTACTTTACCTCCGTCGTTACCAACTTTACTCGGCGCATGTTATTATGTGTCCCGTGAAAATACATGCAAGGTAGGGGAAGTGACAATTTTTAAAGTTTGATTTCAGAAGTGCTCACTTTACCGTGAACAGCATATAGCGTCGTTAAAGTGCCTTTGTTTTGTAGATTCTGAGGATGCTTTATTGCGTCGTGGTACGCTACGAATAGGGAGACCCGAATTTTGCGTAAATATGTGAGGACCAGTTGTATTTGTAAACACTTTAACTCATTTCTAGAGACGCGGAAATGTCGCGGATTCATGTGGCAACAAGCTAAGANAGTTGTATTTGTAAACACTTTAACTCATTTCTAGAGACGCGGAAATGTCGCGGATTCATGTGGCAACAAGCTAAGACTTCACAATCCTGTGTGTACTCGAGCCTCAGTAAGTCGTTCGTTCAGTTCTACCCAGGACCAGGCAGCACGGGATTCGCCCCTTGCTTTCTTGCAGGTTAGTTATTGGCTTAAATTCGTCCAGGGCGTGGCTTACAAACTGCCTTTGGGCAAGTGGAAAAAGAATGTCAAACATATATGTGTTTGAAGTCTAACTTGTTCTCGAATGAATTCGCGAAATCTCCGGGTCTCCACTCATTTTTATTACTACTATTGGATAACTTTCTTGTAACTCGTCTTGTGTGTCCGTCCGTCAATGTGAGATATTCGTATAGTCTGTATCATGAACGAGTACACTCTTTGACAGTTCCGATAGAGCCTGTTCGCGGTTTCTTCACACTTTAGGAAACAATCCTTTGAAAAATCAGTTTCTGTATCACGTGTTTCGTTGTTTCCTAAATATGAATTGTATCACTAGCAGTTTATACAATTCTGTTAACAATAAACTTCCTAATTTTTGGTTAAATTGAATTTTCATTAATATTTTTATGTATAAATTATAATCTTTCAGTAATAATTAATATGAATAAAGCAGTTAGAAAATAGGTGTGTTGGTAATACCTATTAGGAAATAATATTTCTTATGCAAAATATTATTACACTGAGTGAGTACAGGCACCGTGCGTTGTTCTTCCGTGAGTTTGTCTGGCCATGATTAAGCTTTGTTTGCTNATTACACTGAGTGAGTACAGGCACCGTGCGTTGTTCTTCCGTGAGTTTGTCTGGCCATGATTAAGCTTTGTTTGCATGATGCAGAGGAATATTCTAGAAGTATAACTTTATCAAGGCTTCGGAAACGTTGTAGGTGACCGTGGATTTACTATATGTAGTCTTGTGTAAAGGTATTTCCATGGCGAAATATTTTCTGTCGATAAACTGGACAGGTAATAGTCAGTTAACTGCTGTGTTTACGTAAACATCTGCGGAATATGGGAGCACTGCTGTATCTATATTGTGATATTTCGGTTAAAGAAATGTATCTTCGCGAAGACACGCGGCCAGTAGGAAAATGGAAACGGCTAGGAGGTCCGCGGGGTATTGAAGAAAGGCAGGAGATAAACTCTTTTCGTGAAAATCGGGCGCCCCTAGATATGACTAGAGACCGGACAAATTCGCGAGTTCAATGACCTGTACCCACGACTTCGCATTCCTACGTCCGTAAGTCAGGTGTCACATTCTCATTGATTCCTGGCTTTCAGAGCGAAAGGCTGTGACAGTGTTTGGTTGTCTGTTGTTTACTGGCTCATCGAGAGGATGTTAAAACAGTTCGTAGGCCAATTGCAGAAGTTATAGAGACGTATGTACAAGTATGTGTATGTAAATGATTCCAGGACATTTTTCACATCTTTAAAAATTAACGGTAACTTCATAAAAAATACCAAATCATTTGAAAAAACTACATTCACTATTTTTATTCTAAATATACAACTTTTAACTTAAAATATTCATTCGTATAAGTTTCATAAAGTTGTTTTGTAGAAAGTTTAGTTTCAGCTGATGTGTTGATGGAAGCCGCAGAAGTTTCATGTTAGCAATTTCATGGAAATCCGATACTTGGTTTTCTGAAACAACGGTTTAACGTAAGGCTATTTTGAGTTTCAGAATTATCTTAATAGTTAAAATTTAAATACAGGCGAACAGCATACAAATAAAAGGTAGAAATTTTTTTCATGAGATGTTGATGACATGGGCAATTATTTGGAGCTGTAGCCTATTTCATTAATATTTGTCAACTTTTGAAATTATTTTTTCAGACTATTATTTTAGGTTACGAAAAAAATAACTGATATGCTTAAAATGTAGAAATTATTTTTGAACTCTTGAACACCCTTCAGGCGACAGTACCTTTCCAACTCGTATTTATTTTTGTTTCACCGTAGCTTACTTTTCTGACCAAATATTTGAAAAATAGGGTTGACAGGGCACAGGGCATAACTTAACATGTGTTTTATCAATACAATATTTTCCCCAAGTTGCGTTTGTGGCATCTGTAATTGTAATAAAGATTAACTCTTTATTAATTATTTTCCAGGCTCACAAGAAAAAATACTGAAATCAGTCAATAGTTTTAAGGAATTTCACTATGCAATGTTCCGCATAAGCACCGGTTAAAGCTTCTACGAGACATAGTATACGAGCCTGCATGCAAGCAGGCATGGCTGTGTCTATGGAATACGTGATACTTGCTGCCACAAGAGCATCAAACACGTGTGCATTTGTTTTCATTTTCCTTCTTCAAATGTAAACATGTCTGGGGTTTTTATTTAATATTTACACTAATCTTGCATAATGGCCTTATCGCTGTTTCTCAAAACAAAATTACAGCTATCGTCAATGCCACACTCCANTCAATACCACGCTCTACCAGCCTCTATCTGATTGGCTAAAATTCCAACCTTGTAGAAAACCTTCCACCAAAAACCGCACTTACGAAAAGTTCATGAAAACGGCCAGCAGTTGAATACATTTTCCGTAGAACCATGCATAAGTGCTCACGTAAACTTACATGGAATATTCCAAGGAAAGTAAGGTTTATTCTGCTCAGGTTACGAACCAAAGGAAATTCTTTATGGGAGAGTTTGACACAGGGAAAATTTATCTCGCAAGATGCACTGCTGTTCTAAAAAGATCGTTTTTAATTTGGCGTTAAATTTTTTAATGATATTATTTTTAATGTAATGTTTGTGTCTGGCCCAAATTGTAATTTGTACTTGCCACAGCCAAAATATCCAGTCATTGTTCACGCCCTCTGGTAGTGCTTACAGGAGAGAACGATAAATGTACAAATCTGTATGGCATTAAACGTTCATAAACAAGCCTATTTTCATGACAAAAAGTTTCGAGTTCAAGAACGGAATGGACAAATCTGTCTTGAAAAGGAATTTTTCAGTTCAGTTGTCACATTTGCATAAAGTAATCGTATAAGCCAACGGTTCTGCTGAATTCAATTTTACGGTCGAATATTTAAAAATGTGGACATTCTGGATTGTTATCTCACTCCAATGCGAAGAACAAAATTTATTATTTACACAGATTTTAACTAAATACAAAGCGTAAAGTTTAACACAAATACATTTACTTTATGAAAATTGAATTTATCCCATTTATTTAGAAACAAAACGGAAAAATGCGGTACGCACGCAACACAAGAGCCACCTGGCGGCGACAAATGTTAGTTGCCAAACTATTAGCATTGAGCTTTACAACCTGAGTAGAATAAACCTTGCTTAGAGCCTTATAAGTGTAACATAAGGCTTCAAAGAAAACAGTTTGTAAAAAAACGTTATGGGCTCAATCGAGTAAAGGCCTATTGTTTGTTTGAACTATTATGGACGGCTATTGCAAATCATTTTTTCTAAATTTTCAAAAGGAAATCGGTAATATCTTTGCAACTTGACTTCGTTAGCTACATCTTAGGCTGATAACAAATATGTTCGATATTGAGGTATTGTTAACAGCAGTAAAGAACTGTATCTCTGTGAAAGGAATAAAATAAACCAGTACGTAGCCAGGCATTTGTGGGAATATTGGCCAATTTTCGTCATTAGTTTGCGACTACAATTTCCTAAACGAAGCACTCAAACAATTATTACCTGCGTATTTTCTTAGATATAAAAGTTTATACATTTTACATAAAAAAATGGGTATTCGTTGCACAGCAGACATACTTGAAAAGTGTTAACTAACATTTTATAACGACTTCGAAAGCAATGCGAAGTAACAATGTCCAAAGCACGAAAGTAAATAACGGCTTGTAACGGTCAAGCAAGTTCAGAAAATAGGAATGCCATCAAAACAGTTAAACTACGACGCCATGCTTCATAAGTCGATAATGCGTAACATATTGGTTTCTCGATTGTGTTAACTTGCCAGTATCATTGCAATAGTAATGAATAGTAATATGTTCCCGGAAAATTAATCATATATATAAATTATGTCACAGTGCATGTTACTCTAATGTTGGTGTACACGCAAACGTTATTGCTCAATAAGAACGTTATAAACCCTATCTGGTGTCATCTCTCTGAGCCCTTCCACGCTTTCTACCTCAAATTTTGTATTTCTTGCTTGCATGGGAGGATTTCATTTGTTTGTTTTACTGGGCTAACGGCAGCCGTCTTACACAGTAAACAAACACAAATTCAATGATAAAAATCCCTGTATAGCCATTTGTGGGAATGTTTGAGTAATCGTACATGTAAGGCTACGTCTCATCCAACGTGTTGGACTTTCCACAAAGGGCCATGACTTTATTTTCAACGAAATAACTGAATATTTCTTATTAGATCACCTTTAAATTTGCCTTCAAATATACACTCTAAATATGAATCAGTGAGAACAGTGAAAATTAGGCGACTTATTATCAGTGCCATATAACAAATAAATATCGTAGCTGAATTTCACTGATTTATTTGTTATTCCCAATGAATGTCGAGAATTCCACTGCCATAAGTCACTTGTTCCTAGTTCATTTGCTTGAATTGCCAGTTGGCAGTAGCTTATCAACTGACTTTCAGTGAATGTTATTTCACTGATTGATGTCACTGATTTGGGCTTAGACTGTATTAGCCATATATATTCCACGCGCTATCTGGTAATAGCGAAATGGCAGGTAAATAGTGACAATAAGTAAATTAATCTGCTCTAATTATGTCGTAACTGCTTGACAGAAATTAAGAAATTATGTTTTTTTCACAACGTAATTTTACATCGCCAGAGAGGTGTACAATACCAACGTTAAACGAAGTATTTTTTTCGACGCTAGAACCAGAAAATTATCGTTTCAGCCAAGGGGGGTGTCACTAAATATGGCCTACAGAGTTCTCATTGAGCATTAACGATCGTGTGTTTACCAACATTGGAGTAAGACACACACTTGCTTTATTTATAATTGTCACTAATTTCCTAGAAAAATATTTTTATTTATTATTATTATTTCAATGATATTGGCTTCACTTGCGCAAGTTAATTCTACCAAGAAAATATAATCGTAGGCCATTATCAGTTTACGAAACACAGTGTCGTAGTGTGGTACATTTCGTTGGCATCCCTGCTCTTTAAACTTGCTTGACTGTTGTCAGCATTTATTCAATTCGTGCAGTCGTTACAGAAGAGCAGTTAACGGTTTAAAAGTATGTTTAATGTGAAACAAATACATTTTTTACTTAGGTTGTATAAACAATTGAGTGCGCGAAATAATAAAAAAACGTACTGAGTTCTTCGTTAAAAAATTTCTAACCCCAAAAAAAAGCAATAATATTTACCTNGCGAAATAATAAAAAAACGTACTGAGTTCTTCGTTAAAAAATTTCTAACCCCAAAAAAAAGCAATAATATTTACCTCTCCCAGTAAGTACTCTTACGAACTCCTGGTTTCTTAGTTATCCATTTACATTTCTTTCACAAACATTACAGTTATTTTGGTTGTTTACAATACTTCAACAATTTCCCTTTTTTTTTTTGTCAGCTTAGCATAAGTAGGTATGTAGCAAAAAATATCTCAATTATGTAATTGATAATGTAATGCACGGGAATAAGCCCATAACATGTCCTTACATAATGTTTTATTTGATTCCACATGTTATAAATAAAATTTGGTTAAATTATGAAGAAACAAAATTTATGCTGCACGGTTANGATTCCACATGTTATAAATAAAATTTGGTTAAATTATGAAGAAACAAAATTTATGCTGCACGGTTAGCAAAAAAAATCGTTTATTGCTCCAAATCCAGCAAGTCAGTCGTCAGTCTAATCTGGAATTGCCAATTCTTACTCCTTTCATGCTCTTTGGTTCCAGTGGCAGTTAGGACATAGTTACAACTTAAACGTGTTTCTTAAAACATCGAAAAGCATCACGATCNGCGAAATAATAAAAAAACGTACTGAGTTCTTCGTTAAAAAATTTCTAACCCCAAAAAAAAGCAATAATATTTACCGCTCCCAGTAAGTACTCTTACGAACTCCTGGTTTCTTAGTTACCCATTTACATTTCTTTCACAAACATTACAGTTATTTTGGTTGTTTACAATACTTCAACAATTTCCCTTTTTTTTTTGTCAGCTTAGCATAAGTAGGTACGTAGCAAAAAATATCTTAACTATGTAATTGATAATGTAATGCACGGGAATAAGCCCATAACATGTCCTTACATATTGTTTTATTTGATTCCACATGTTATAAATAAAATTTGGTTAAATTATGAAGAAACAAAATTTATGCTGCACGGTTAGCAAAAAAATCGTTTATTGCTCCAAATCCAGCAAGTCAGTCGTCAGTCTAATCTGGAATTGCCAATTCTTACTCCTTCCATGATCTTTGGTTCCAGTGGCAGTTAGGACATAGTTACAACTTAAACGTGTTTCTTAAAACATCGAAAAGCATCACGATCCACCTGTAACAATTAGAAACACTTCAAGCATTCAACCATCACTAGAAACTAAATAATTGTATGTGTGTTACTTTCATGAAATAACATTTTTATGAGCTATACAATAACAAGAGCGTGGTATCAGAGCAAGATTCGTAGTGTTGAATGTTCCTGCATCGTGTTAAATGCCCCTTCAGTACAAACTATTTCAACTTTAAATTATTTTTATACACTAAAAAAACCACCCGCTCAACGAAAATCTAACTTTTTTTGTAACCCTTTTTTGTAAACCGGGGTATTCAGAAAACTAACTAGCAAATTTACGGAGAGGTCCCGTGAATTCCAGGGAAGTTTTGTGCAATTTGTGGAAAGTCCGTTACTGAATATATCGTAGCGTTTGTAGTTTTAGCCAGATTCCCGGATAATTTGCGGGAAGTCCGTTATCGAAGATATCGTAGCGTCTGTAGTTTTAGTCACATTCCTGGATAATTTTTTACCAGTACTTTTCCGTATTTTTACGCAATTTTTTTNGTAGCGTCTGTAGTTTTAGTCACATTCCTGGATAATTTTTTACCAGTACTTTTCCGTATTTTTACGCAATTTTTTTTCTAACAGAAATCATTATAAGATACACATCCAGTAAATTTTGCAATTTCATTTCATGGCCTGGCTAGACTNTTTTTTTCTAACAGAAATCATTATAAGATACACATCCAGTAAATTTTGCAATTTCATTTCATGGCCTGGCTAGACTTGACAGTTCTGTGCACAAACAAGGCAGTGTTGTTTGTTCATTGGCTGCTATACTCACGATAAACACTACAAACTGTTACTAGGTTGCACGCTCACTGGATGGGACATTGGACCACAGGACTGAAGAAATCCGTTTAGATTGAAACGACCTCTGGGTACAACCCACTAGTGCGATGTTTTATTAACTGTGATCAGACCTTATCTGGATGGCCTGCCTGATCACACCTTCAAACATTAATCCAGAAGACGAATCGTGATTGCCGAAATACCTTACGAAAGGCAAAGCAGAACCTCCTCCAGCGGCCAGTAAACGAGGCTGTAAACTTGCGCAACGCACCTGATATGGGAAAGCGTAACCATGAGAATGGCATCTTTTGTCATCGGGGCATCGGACCAAGAGGACGTCTGGAGATGGGTAGGTCCCTCCATCGCTAACCGCCGCCTAAATCAGCCTAAGAAAACAAGAAGAATGTTATAACCAGAATGTGGTGTGGTATTATATATTATTATAATTATTTAACTTTACATCCTGTTAATACTTTTAAAGTTCGCCCAAGTAATGTTTATAATCTTAAATATATTATNATAATTATTTAACTTTACATCCTGTTAATACTTTTAAAGTTCGCCCAAGTAATGTTTATAATCTTAAATATATTATAAAGCCCAATATATTACTGTTATGATCTATATAACCCTAATTTATGTTTACCCCCTCCTATAGCATATCTAGGCATGAGATAATCATAAAACTATTGATAACAGACGAAAACCTTGTGCAGTAGGACGGGCGATTGGATAGGCCCCGAAGGAGAACTNAATCATAAAACTATTGATAACAGACGAAAACCTTGTGCAGTAGGACGGGCGATTGGATAGGCCCCGAAGGAGAACTGGGGGGCTCTCCACCCAAAGCAGGTTTCATGCAGTGAGCCGTGTACATATCCAGTACTGGCCTGGAGAGTCAGTAGAGATTGGCTGGACCACGGCTACCACTGAGCGTTGAGAGCATTTGGGAAAGGAGCAGTCGGCGCACGCTAGTGCCAGGAAATGGTCACCTGCGTTGTTAGCTGAATGTTCCTTCTAGCTGGTGGAGTATCTCTAGTCCTTGTATACGCTAGCNGGAAATGGTCACCTGCGTTGTTAGCTGAATGTTCCTTCTAGCTGGTGGAGTATCTCTAGTCCTTGTATACGCTAGTGCAGTCTCTCTTAGTCCTTGTATATGCTAGCGCAGTCTCTCTTAGTCCTTGTATATGCTGGCGCAGTCTCTCTTAGTCCTTGTATATGCTAGCACAGTCTCTCTTAGTCCTTGTATATGCTGGTGCAGTCTCTCTCATCCTTGTATAAGCTGGCGCAGTGCTGTTAAACGNCAGTCTCTCTTAGTCCTTGTATATGCTGGTGCAGTCTCTCTCATCCTTGTATAAGCTGGCGCAGTGCTGTTAAACGAAGGTCGGGTGAGGCCGTCCAGTGGGTCTCCCTGTGGCGGCGAGGGCAACAATGCGAGCTGAGACCCGGCAATGCGTCATTCAGTTGCATGTCATTCGCTCGTTCTCTTTCTACACGTTGTCTTTGGGTTTGCATATATCTTGCGGCGCATGCCAGGAAACGAGTAGCCCAATCACAAAAGTGGCGAGCAAGTAGAAGTGTTTGAGGTTGACGCGTGGCGTAATAAGGAGTATTAATTAGAAGTGCTGCTGTCACTAACCCCCTCCCCCCCAAACAAGTTTAAACCATTGTAGGGACTCCGGATGACACATGCCACCCATTTACGCATCCCGAGGTCAAGCAAAGAGGTAAAGCGCGTGCAGGCCATTACACGGGGTCGCTGCCATGCAGTCCTCCACCCACTTTCCTCCCCCTCCCCCTAGCAAGCTCCATGAAATTTGTAAACGCCGAGAAATGACGAGATAGTCAGGCGTATTCCACCTGAAGTTGAAAACACGCACAAGAAACAGTTGACAAGCTTGGAAAGGGTGCCATTACCTCCCCCCTCCAACCTTCAGGAACTATGGCATGTGTTAGAAGTACATTATACTGTGCTTCCTCCCACCCCCCTCCCCCAACAACAGAGACACGTGAAGGAACTTAGGGAGGGAGGCTAGAAAGGATATAAGCCTCTTTACAGGGAGGGTAGGGCTTTGTTCATTATTACCGGACAGAGGAGTTAGTCGTGATCACCGCAGAGTTCGTCAGCACCGCACAGAGAGGTCAGTCGCGCCGAGAGAGTGGCCGGGGGAGATCGGACCTCCAGCCACTTCAGTTCGCATAGACAGTCGAAGCAACGAGTAGCAGGTGACGCGGAGTAGTAACGCCACCCTGGGATGCACAGGAAGGGTGGCCGTCGCGACATTAAGTGGTCAGCCAAATCGGGATGCGAGATGCAGGGCAGAATCAGAGACTGTTACCAGAGTCACATCGGACGAATAGTATCACCATGTCGGGACGCGAGTCAGTCAGTCAGTTATCGCATCAATTAGTTATTAGTCACCAGTGAGTCAGTTAATATGCACCGATAAGGCAGAGTCGAGTGATGAACTTCAACGGAAGTGCTATGTCGAGATAGTGGGATTTTCCAGTGCAGGCCTGTAACCCCGAAGGATGGGTGGGGGCCCACACGGAGTCCTTCGCTGGGACGTGGTAGGGTAGTAAGCAGTCAGTTGCTACCCTATGCTGAGAACGGGAGTGAGTGGTGAGCTTCAACGAGAAGCACCACCTCAAAAGGAAGCCAGCTGCGTGCAAAAAGCCAACAAAGAGGGCCTTTAACAGGGTCATCCAGCTCACCAGACCTCATAAACTGCCGGAACGTATCCGGGCCATCCAACTCACCAGACCTCAACTGCCGGAACAACTACCACGCAACATGTGCAGATAAGTAGCTCCGTCGTCACTCAGGGACCTTTCCTGACACCTAATACCCCTACAGCAACGGANGCTCCGTCGTCACTCAGGGACCTTTCCTGACACCTAATACCCCTACAGCAACGGAAACGTAGCCAGAACATTGTAACCTGCCCTTCAGGCCTGAACTCGCAGGGCGTTAATGTATCAGTAAATTCTCGGCTCAAGGTGCCAGGAATGTATGAGTAAATTCCCGTTAAATAAACCTGTTCAAAACTAAGAAGTCGTGATGAAGTCATTGTGTNTGCCAGGAATGTATGAGTAAATTCCCGTTAAATAAACCTGTTCAAAACTAAGAAGTCGTGATGAAGTCATTGTGTAATATACCCTCAAATCCAAGGCACCCTATAGTCTGTGCCACTGAACTTTAACTGTAGACCCTACGAACTATTCAGTANATATACCCTCAAATCCAAGGCACCCTATAGTCTGTGCCACTGAACTTTAACTGTAGACCCTACGAACTATTCAGTACACCACAGCTGGGGAGTAGCGTCAAGGTCTATCTTGGCACCGCTTGTAGTCGCGACTTATCCGGGACTTAACTGGTATTCGAATATGAAGCCTACTGTTATCAAGACACCTGCGTGACCTCAGCCGTGCACGTGTGCAATGTTTTACGTGTGTCACACTTAAGTCATCTCCCTTAAAATAAAACATTACGCAAATATTAATTCTTTGAAATGGTCTATAAATCCCAATTTCGGGTAGCGATATTTCACTGAAACAAGAAAATTATATACATAGATATAATATATATATATACAGAAAAAAATATATATCATATACATATAGACAGAAAAATCAAATGTTTCGCATGAGAACCACTAACTAGTTAGGTGATAAATATTTTGAATATTCCCTGGAACCAAAACTTAAAAATAACATTAATTTAATAATTTTTACTTGTTAACATTGTATATTTTTGTAAAGATATCCAAAAGAAAATTGCATTATTTAATTCAAATAATCCTGATAGTATAAATTTTTTCATGAATTCAGCATTTATTATTACATTGTTAAGCTTACTTCGGATTGCATGAAAACCTTGAATGTTGAAACGCAATATGAGAAATGCACTACAGTATGGCGCCTGCGCATCTGTGAGAGTGTTTACTGGCGATGAACTTAAATAACATGAAGTCCACTTACGGAAATCATTTTCTTACACTCTCGAAACAGCACTGGATCCTTAATACTCGCCCGCTTGGTAGGCGGCCGATACAATATTTCAATTCCAGGGGCTAAGTTTGAACCGCAGAAAATATCGCAATATCTTTGCTAAAATGAAAAACGCTGGAAGAACCATAACTTTGCGAGATATATTTTTCCTAGTGGCGGTATTACACCAGCTCGGGTGGAAGAATCTGCATGGTAAATGGTGTTCTGGTGAGATATTGGAGCATTTATGTAGTTCGGTCAAATAGAAGTAAGAGAACAAGATATTTCTTACTCAAACCAAGCACGGCCTGATAGAGAAACGTGTAAGAATATAGTAACAAATATCTGTCATTTCATTTTCAAAGTCATTCCTCGCGGTATAGGTACAAACCAAGCGTTTGATTATTTCACCGAACCACCTAATAATAGTATTTGNTCAAAGTCATTCCTCGCGGTATAGGTACAAACCAAGCGTTTGATTATTTCACCGAACCACCTAATAATAGTATTTGTGTATAATTCCCCTAATGTGAGATTTTATGCAGTGGTTAGTGTAATTATAATAGAAACAGATAATCAAATCTAGCTATTTCCTCCTTCATTCATGAACATTCTCAAAATACATCCTTACTAAATTGCAACGCATCTGTCAACGTTGTAACAGCGAACTAAAAAATTAGCATTAGGTATTTAAAAATGTATTAAAAAGACAGGAGATAACCAACACGTTAGGTGCAGAAGTCGCGACCGTTGGGTAACTCTTGTATAGTCGATGCATGCTTACTTCCAGCTTTTCTGAAGCCCTGCTCAAATTCTCCCTCCATGATATTCCTGCAGCCCATACAAACAAAGTTTAACTAAGTCTAAATATTGCACTGAAGGGACAACGCACCACATTCGTGGGCACGCAGTGTAATAATATTTTGCATACGAACTATTTATTACTAGGCATTAACAAAACTTTTATTTTCTCACTGCTTTTGTTCATATTAATTACGAATGAAATTTTTTAATTTATAAATAAAATGTAAGTAAACGTTCAACTAAACCGCGAATTAGATACCATCATGTTAAAGAAATTATAACACGTTTGTGATAAAATACATGTTTAAGAAACTACCAAACTTTTCATACATGGGGCGATTTTTCAAAGGTTTGATTCAAAAAGTGTGAAGAAACTGCGGAAGACTATATACTACTATATAGGCTATCCACGGTAAAGTGNCAAAGGTTTGATTCAAAAAGTGTGAAGAAACTGCGGAAGACTATATACTACTATATAGGCTATCCACGGTAAAGTGAGCACTTTTCGAAACCCTCTCATTTGGAATAATAATCAATAAATATATTTTATTATTGCCTTAGACGTTAAATTTTGAGTCCGGTGAAATATATAGGTCACTATTTATTACTTGCATGGCAATAATTATTTTAAAAAGTGGGGGAAGGATAAAAAATTGTTAATAGAAAAAAAGTAATTAGGGCCTCAAAAAGTGCTCACTTTACTGTTAACAGCACATACATAGTTTATATATAGTCTACCTCTTCTAAGCTTGCAGACATCCTACACGAATAGTAGCCGACAGTAAATATTTTCATACAGGTTGATTTCAGAAGTGCTGACGTATTCGCAAACATACTATGGTGTATCTGGTGTATGGCTGCTTGATGGATGTATGAAAAGNAAGGTGGGGGGGGGGTCACCACACTCCCCTCTCGCCGCTTATAAGGGTGAATCTGAGGGCGACTTGGGCCGCTGTTGCGCGCGCACACTCGCGAACCGGCGTCCGATTTTCTGTTTTGGTATTCCGCGCGGTTGCCGCGCGTCGCAAACGAATGCGCGGGCTGCAGAGCCGTGCCGTATAAGATGTCGGCGCACGAGGTATTTTACAAGTAATAGGATGTGTTTGACGTGTCCTGGTAATAGGCTCCGCGGGACCAGGGGGACAAAAGACGAGATGGCGGACCGATACCCCCACCCCACCCACCGGCCGGGTGGGAGAAATGAATAAGAGAAGGAGGGAGGTGGCGTGCGTGAGATGAGAGAAGGGAGGAGGGGGAGGCGGGATAGATGTGGTGGGCGTCCGATTAATCGATGTGACATTCCGAGAGGCGGCTATGACCGTGACGTCGAACACGAATGTGCTGTTTGCTTGCTCCCCGGGAGCTGAGGTTCCACCCCCCTAACATTAAGGCCTATAGCCCCTCCCCCTCCCCGATGCCATACTTGTAACCCCTCTCCTCTCCGCCATTTCTCTCTCTCTCCCCCTCTCTCGGTCCTTTATTTCTCCTTCCTTATGTGCGCAACACATGCCGGCGGGAAAAGAGAACTGCAATGAAAACGCCGGCAACCCCGCCTCTCGCACTTCTCATCCAAAACCCGGCCGAGCCGCGGACGCACATGGTCGACGACAATGAGTTCTTGCAGAACGCCGCCGACCATGCGTGATATCTCCAGACAACTGCCCAGGTAAACTGAGCACTTCTGGAAGCCCTGCTTAAGATCTACTTATCGTATTACACTGTATCCTTCCGTCAAGTATGAATTTAACATTACCATTGGCCTGATCACTATCTCCATGCGTTGGTCACCTAGAACTGTGAAATTATTATTAATGTTAATGTTTTATAAATTTGANGCCTGATCACTATCTCCATGCGTTGGTCACCTAGAACTGTGAAATTATTATTAATGTTAATGTTTTATAAATTTGATTGAAAAACATTTAAGGAAATAGAAAGAAAATTAAATAATTTCAATATCAACAAACGTTTACCTAACACTGTTTATTCAACGTTAAGACATGGAACTCCTTTCCCTGCGTCATTGCCAACTTTACTGGGCACATGCCAGACATTGTGCACCTTGAAATATGTGCAGGTACACGGGCAGTGATANGCCTGATCACTATCTCCATGCGTTGGTCACCTAGAACTGTGAAATTATTATTAATGTTAATGTTTTATAAATTTGCTTGAAAAACATTTAAGGAAATAGAAAGAAAATTAAATAATTTCAATACCAACAAACGTTTACCTAACACTGTTTATTCAACGTTAAGACATGGAACTACTTTCCCTCCGTCATTGCCAACTTTACTGGGCACATGCCAGACATTGTGCACCTTGAAATATGTGCAGGTACACGGGCAGTGATAATTTTTAAAGGTTGCTTTCAAAAGTGCGTACTTTACCGTGAACGGCCTTTACATGGTGAAATCCCGCAATGCTATGTGTAATTGGTTGCCGTGGTGGAAACNAATTTTTAAAGGTTGCTTTCAAAAGTGCGTACTTTACCGTGAACGGCCTTTACATGGTGAAATCCCGCAATGCTATGTGTAATTGGTTGCCGTGGTGGAAACAGTGGTACAAGAAATTTATAAAAACTTCATGTCTTCTTTGCGGCGCGGCGGTTGAATTACTGTGACGTATAAAATTTTGGGGAAATACATTAATTGCGATGATAACAATCCGTTGAAGTTTGTCGTGTCCATATACGCATCTCCATCCTTGTATACAACCACACAGTAACTAAAGTGTGTCGGGGCAGCGGTGGCGCAGTGTCCAGGGCGCTCGCCTCCCACCACGGCGATCCGGGTTCGATCCCCGGCGGGCTCACTCCCGGACCTTCGCATGTGGGAATCGTGCTGGACGATGCCGCTTGCCGGCGGGTTTTCTCTGGTTCCCCCGCCCTTGCATTCCAGCGCCGCTCCATTCTAAGGCTTCACTTCTGTCATGCTCGGGGATGACGGTCGCCTACGGGTCCCAGCTGGAAAGACCGTCACTCAGAGGGTGTTGCCTTGCCCTGGGTGCACTCCCCACACGCCAATATTATTAGTGTGGACCGTGATGGTTTATAGTCACAGAGTAGGTAGGTATACAGATACGAGATACGAAATTGCGTGTTGGTTTCTTTTGTGTAGGCGTATAGTCTAATCAATGTCATCACATTTTTTGAATCAAACATTAAAAAAAAAATTAAAAAAAAACACCCCTTGTAGGACGAGTTAGGTTGTTCCTACATAGAGACCCGGATATAGACTCCACATACTTTATATACTCGAGTTTCAGTTAGTTGTTCATTGGCTGATGATCCACTTTTACCCAGGACCAGGTAGCACGGGATTAGGTCCTTGTTTTCTTACAGGTTTGTCATTGGCTTAAATTCGACCAGCGAGTGGCCAAAAAACTGCAGGCCAATGAAAAAAGAAATCCAAATGCATATGTTTGAAGTCTAAATTGTCCGGGAATGAATTCGCAAAATTTCCGGGTCTCTAGACATACAACACGAGCGTTTTATTCGTCTATTAACACGAAGTACTTATTTTTGGTTGAATTGAACTTTCAATTGTGTTTTATTGATGAGTGTTTATTTCAATCATCAGCGATATGAATAAAAACAGAGAGACGTTGGTCATGCCTAGTAATATGCATGGTTATTCAGCCAAGATGTTCACCACAAATATCTTCGGAACCGCTGAAGGTATCTATATTTTGATTTCGAATTCGTAAATAGCACTACGGAGCTCATAAGACACCGTATATGTCTGTTACAAAATGTAATTAAGTACTAAGGTATCGATACCAACTCAGTTTTTTTATTGATTGGAATGTACCCATTTCTCCCAATCGCATAACATGTTGTTCAGCCGCGAGTTAAATGATGCGATTATTTTGAGAACACAAAGGTGTATGCATTTGACTGTAGCGGTGGTGGGGTAGGTTGCATCATCAGCTGGGATGTCTAGCGGAGTGTTCCTACACAGGAGAGGCACGCACTAGTGATATACATATACAGTAGCACAAGTATCGAACGCATAATAAAAGTGGTTTGTTAGTGTTGTCGATTTTACAGGCAAATAAACCGTGTGTTTAATTTGATATAGATAGCTCGATTACAATTAACTCGCTAATGCAATCATGTCTGTTTCACAGTCCGCGCTAATGCGACATCTCCCGGCAGAAGACGCAACCTACTTCTCCACAGCTATAGTTAAATGTATACACGTATGAATACACCCTTATATCTCAAAAAATGTTCTTCGGATTTTCAAGATAATCACGACACTGAACTCACCGCTTAATAAAATGTTATGCTATTGAGAGAAATGAGTATATTCCCAATTAAAAAACCAAAGTTTGTATCGAATGTCAGTACTTTATTACATCTCAGAACACACATATACCGTGTCCTATGAGCCCCGTAGTGCCATTTACGAATTTGAAATCGAAATTTCGATGCATTAAGCAGTTCAGGAGATATTGGGGTGAACGTTTTAACTGAATAATCCTGCATAATTCTCATGCAAAATATAATTAAACCGCGTGCGTACAAATGCGGTGCATTGTCCCATCGGTGTAATTTTTTAGACTTGGTTAAGCTTTGTTTGCATGAGGCGGAGGAATATCCTGAAAGTAGATCTTTAGTAGGGCATCAGAAAAGTTGTAATTAATCATGCATTGACTACACCAGTTTTCTGATTGGCTGGGAACGGGCATTGTGTCTGATTGGCAACTATGTGACCCGGATGGTTGCCAGTGGCTGAAGTACCAGCTGGCGCGTCAGCTACCAGCCGCTGATTGGCGAACGGCGATCCGACATGTTGCTGGCCAGTGGCGCCGTCTTGCGGTACGAGCGGTTGTTTCACCTCCGTATTCTTCACTACTCTGTGGCCTAGCGCTCAGAAAGATCGCCTCCCAACACGACGAATAGGGCTGGACCACCGACGGATTTCCTCACACTGGAGACGTGGTAGACTTTGCCATTGGCTGGTGGGTTTTCTCGGGGTTCTCCTATAAGTCTCACCTTGGCACTCCATCCCTACTCCGTCTTCACGTCATGCCTCTAAAAATTTCAGCTGTGAAGGGTCCTTCCCTCCCCCAAACCTCACCCCGCCTAAATCTTACTAATTTTACTGTTTTGGCTTTGTCATTATCTACAATAAACCATGCAGATATACTAGTATTCTCAGACTTTCAGGGGGATTATTGAAGGCTGAACTCCTAAATAAAAATTTTTTTTCATTGGTTTTTTTTTTCGCGAGACTTAAAATGAGATTATCTACCTCAATAAGTTTATTTCATGAATTAAAGAAAATAATTAATATTTTGTCCATAACGAACTTAAAATTTCTCGAATTTCAAAAATATATAGTACAAAATATCATTTATATTAAGGTGTATTCCAATGATTTTCGTATTGAAGTGTTATTTAAGTGTTATTTTACCTAGAAGTTGTTTAGTTATAATTAATAAATCAGTGTAAAATACGAAATGCATTAAAATATATATTAAGAGTTCCTTCAAAAATATTGATGTCACATTAAAATGCAAAGTATCGTTGACGTGAAATCAGAAACTTGGAGCAAAGATGGTAAGCATACACTTGTTCTCGGACACGCAAATATGCATTCAGGAAAACAGGCATTTCTTTGCTTCATTCACCACAGAAAACTAGTCTAAATACACACATGACTGGCAGTTGTTATTTCATCAAGACCTTACAAATACGTCATTTATTCTACCTCCAGCCGTTCGGTAAATTTGTTATTAGGGTTATTTTGGTTTAAACTTGGTATAAGAAGACTATGTAATTTTTTTACGTTGCATATACTAGGAGTAAAATTTTCCATTTTCATCTGTCACCCTAGACAGTTTATGATACGAGTGACGTAATGTGAGCTTTTTATGATCAGTTTTTTGTACTCACTGATACACTGTGACTCATAAAATGACGGAACGCATGAAGGAATATCGCAATTAATCATCGTCTGGCATACTGCGGACAATGCATCGAGGGGATGAGATAGGGGTCATCGCTTGCTGCTAACAAGAGGGTGATACCACTCAACTCTAAACGAGCAATTAGGGTCAGTACGCACCCCCCTTCACGATGTTCTGCGTAGGGGAACAGATGTAAAGGGTTGAACAGTAATGATTGCAGCAGGGCGCTCTTTCAGAGTCGTAACTTTGTTTCATCCCCTTCCCTCCCCCATAAGCGAGTCCATGCGAATGTACCTAATGCCTCTGCTTATGACACTTTGTGACGAATTACCCTTTTCCAGTTAATTCGACAGCCGTTATCTACTCTAGCGCTATTTACTTAACATAACATTCTTTCGTTTTCGTAGCAGGTTGGCTAGATCCATCACTGTAAAATATGTCCGTCAATTTACGGTAAAATACTGGTAAATTAATTATTCAGAACTCTCCGTAAAATCACGGACATGCGGCTGGACTTTCCGTAAACTTCACAGCACTTTCCGTGAATTCACTGAATCTCTCCGTAACTTTGACTGTTATTTTTCTGTTTTTTCTGATAATAAAAAGAGATAACGAAATAAATTAAATTTTCGTTATACGGTGGTTTTACCGTATATAAAAGAATAAATAAAAAAATAGTTAGTAAATGCCATCGCTGGAGCGGAATTTGCAGACGAATCAAATGTCGTGGAGGCCATGACTCGCACCACTCGTCCATGGCCTTGAGGTGGCAATGTTGGCTATGCATATGTCATTTATAGGAATCTCACATACGAACATTAATTTTTTCCCTTTCCGAGCAATAATTGAGTGTTTTACGTTTTTTCTAACTATAACAGGTGCATGGAGCTTACTTTGCGATGTGTGAAGGAGTAGGCGCAAATGACGAGGATATCCTAGCCGCAGCAGAAACGATGTTCTGCTAACACTGGCAAAGAAATTTTCGTGTATAATCGGTACTGTTCGTTGTGGAAACGCGAAGCTTTAGGAAGCACGAAGACGTTCCATATTTTGTATTAACGGATCTCAGCACCGTTTCTGGTCATTACGCATCACGTTTCCTTAATTTCCGTACAAATTTCCGTAAAAATATGATATATTAAAACAATCATATGAAGACATTAAACGCCACAGAAAAAACTACTAAGATCTAATGGATAACTAAGTATGCATAAAAACTTACAGATTCTAACCCGAGTCAAATGGTAATTTAGATAAGCAATTAAAGATTCTATGCTGTACATATATTGTCGAAACACTTGCTATATAAAATCAAAACAATTTAAACAGCTTTANCAATTAAAGATTCTATGCTGTACATATATTGTCGAAACACTTGCTATATAAAATCAAAACAATTTAAACAGCTTTAAAGCAGTGAATTTTTCTGTGGATGTGTACAATTTATTCTAGCCAACAAAATAATTGTTTGTATATGGTCAAACAATTATGTAGCTGCTCGAAAAAAATATTTTGGTATATAAACAAAACTTGGAAATCTACAAAAGTGATTTGATTCTTCTAACATAATACACGCTTTGTTTGACGAAACCTTTGTGTTAGTCTACAATATGTAACTACTTACAAAATATATATTGTACTCAAACAAACCTTCTGAGTGTGTGGCAATTGATACACACAGAGACTTGACGTGGTACACGGTCACATTGAGCATTCTCCGCTTCAACTTTGCGCTTGTATGTCGTCTTGTAGCTACATTCCACTAACTCGATGGCATAAACTTTAGAAGAAACAGTTCCGTGATACTTAGTTGTTTGTTTACGTTTTGCCGGTTTAGTGTTATTTTACTTTAGGCTGTTTTCGTCGCGTGACTATAACATTTTACGCTGATTCGTAAATATTTACGGTCGTAATGTTGGTTGTGGCCGTGTTAACACATAGCGGTTGTAAAATGTTCTGTTTGTCGGTGAAAAACTCAGTGAAACCACTTAATTAGATGAAGTTGTATAAAGAAGTCCTAAAAGATTTAGGCTCGAATCTACGGTGCATAAATTCATTGTGGGTTCGTCGCGTCTCTGCAAGACCAGTCATAACGGTTGATGATGTCGTCAAGTTATATTTCTTTGTGCTCATTGTTAGGTTATGTTAAAGGGCCACATCCGTAGAGTTGAACATGTGTTGCANGTACTCAAACAAACCTTCTGAGTGTGTGGCAATTGATACACACAGAGACTTGACGTGGTACACGGTCACATTGAGCATTCTCCGCTTCAACTTTGCGCTTGTATGTCGTCTTGTAGCTACATTCCACTAACTCGATGGCATAAACTTTAGAAGAAACAGTTGCGTGATACTTAGTTGTTTGTTTACGTTTTGCCGGTTTAGTGTTATTTTACTTTAGGCTGTTTTCGTCGCGTGACTATAACATTTTACGCTGATTCGTAAATATTTACGGTCGTAATGTTGGTTGTGGCCGTGTTAACACATAGCGGTTGTAAAATGTTCTGTTTGTCGGTGAAAAACTCAGTGAAACCACTTAATTAGATGAAGTTGTATAAAGAAGTCCTAAAAGATTTAGGCTCGAATCTACGGTGCATAAATTCATTGTGGGTTCGTCGCGTCTCTGCAAGACCAGTCATAATGGTTGATGATGTCAAGTTATATTTCTTTGTGCTCATTGTTAGGTTATGTTAAAGGGCCACATCCGTAGAGTTGAACATGTGTTGCAGAATGTTTCAAATACCAGTTTTCCCACAATACACTTCTGTATGAAAAGAACACACACTTCAGATTAGGCCTGTGGAGTGTTTTAAAGACCTCACGCACATTAGAAACACAATTTCGGACTCCAACATAACTAGAAAATTCTTTTTCGAGGCACCGTAGCTCAAAATTTACACTTCATATACATACAAAAAACACTGAATGGCCCTGCACTGAACCTTGCCATACAAATTCTACTAATAACTTATAGTGTGACCGCTTTGAAAGCCATAGGTCAGCCTACAAGCAGCACGACAAGAACACTGCACGCCAGTTCATAGCATGGCATAGCATGGCAGTGTCGCCCTTATTGCTCCCGCACTTCTCGGCTTCAAACGCAGAAAATAGCACCAGCTAGGCCAGCCCCTTAATCATTTACACGGGTTTGCGCCGTATGGTCTCGTAGCACATTGCGGCTTATATATGGTCTCGTAGCACATTACCATCTATATATGATCCCGTAGCACATTACGCTCTCTATATGGTCTCGTAGCACATTACGCCTTACACACTGAAGAGCCAATAAAAAACTGGTACACCTGCGTAATATAGTGTAGACCCCTTACCCCCCTCCTCCCTTTTTCACTGAGCTAGCGGAAGTGCCACAAGACGACGTGGNCGTAATATAGTGTAGACCCCTTACCCCCCTCCTCCCTTTTTCACTGAGCTAGCGGAAGTGCCACAAGACGACGTGGCATGGACTCGACTAATGTCTGAAAGTATGCAGGAGGCAATTCACACCATGAATCTGCAGGGTAGTCCACAAATCCAATCTGCGCCCATTTGAGAAAGGGTTGCACATCTGTCACGTTTTATGATTCTCGTCAGTCGTCGTTTGGCCCGTTCTTTCGCGATCTTTTTTCGGCCACAGCGATGTCAAAGATGTGATGTTTTACCGGATTCCCGATATTCACGGTACACTCGTGAAATGGTCGTACGCGAACATCCAAATGTTATCGCTACCTCGGAGATGCTATGTCCCATCTCTCGTGCGCCGACTATAACACCACGTTCAAACTCACTTAAATCTTGATAACCTGCCATTGTAGCAGCAGTAACCGATCTAGCTGCCGACCGCATCGCGTTACTCTGATTGGTTCCATACCTCTGTTATTTGCATAAGCACGCCTATGCCAGTTTTTTTTACTCTTCAGTGTATATGGTCTCGTAGCACATTACTATCTATATGTTATCCCGTAGCACATTACGCTTTATATATGGTCTGGCAGCACATTACGCCTTATGTATGGTCTCGTAGCACATTACGCCTTATATATGCTCTCGTAGCACATTACGCTATATATATGCTCTCGTAGCACATTACGCCTTATAAACTGTTTGAGAGGGTAAAATATGTTATTGAAATTCATTAATAAGATATACTTGAATGCCGTCAGGGACGGCTTTATTTATATTGTTATGGCTCGGCTTCACATGTTGCATAAATTATTCGTTTTCGTGTCATAATTCATAGTAATAAGTGAAAATGTACAATTGTAGAAAATTCGCATTTAACAAGTTGTTTAACAATGTTGTGCCTAATATTAATTGCGTGCTATCTGCTTGTTGTAAAAAGTCTAGAACTTGTTTCCACTCTGAGTGCGGTACATATTACCAGACAAATAAGACAATGTAGAAGTGTGTTACGTATATTCAAGACTGAATGACCATCATACCTGTTGGTCTCTGTGCTTCCATTTGCAACTGTCTTATTGGTTCTCGCGACACCAGATACGCTTATATTGTACAACGTTCATCACTGGCCGCCTCTCTGCCAATGTAATCACGAGTTGTGAGTGTCCCAAACTCCAAATAAAATGTTACTTCCTACGTAGCCTTGACTGTTGCTAACGTAATATTACGTTTCAGAGACACTTATGAAAACTGATGGCGAAGTAATATTGTTTCACCCGTGTCTCCATAGAATGGGGATGTGGTAATGTTACGGAATTGTAGGCCCATAGGCCTACAATTTGGTTAAATTCAGGCGACTTAATATTACGTCACCAGAACTCAAAGTCTCAATAAAAATGTTCTCGACTTTCTACAACAAGCAGATAACTCACAGTTAAAATAACGCACAAAAATATGCAATAAAGGACTTGTAAAATATAAATGTTCTATAACCGTAGACTGCCAGTAATTAATACGAATACTGAATTATGACGCGGAAACGAAGAATTTATGCAAAAGGTGTGAAGCTGAGCCTTAACGAAGATAACAGACATTCTCACGGGGAGAAGCGGAAACCATGATGTCCTTGCTGGCAGTTCGATAAGTGGCAATCCGTTAACACAGGGTAGTTAAGAATACAGAGGACAAATGGCGGCATGGATAGCGAACTACAGCTACTCAAGCCAGCAAAATGGCCTCGTCGGCCAGACGTCAGCTGACCAATAGGGAATATTCTGTAACGTGCAATAGCCTATTAGACTCAAGGCCTGTTTCCGTAGTTCCGCGTGGCCAATGAGCGATCGAGTTCGCTTACATCGAAGTAACCAACACGCCATTTAGTTTCTATGGACCTTCCTATTCTTTGCCATTAAATTTAATCGATAACAAATGTTTAAAAAAAACGTTTATTTTAAAAACTTATTTTGTAATATATTATACACTGTTTTATACGAATATTTCGTTGCTGGCAGTATACTCTATAAAACAAATCCTTACAAAGTTTTCTCTACTAAATATAAAACCATTACTTTGAAGTGGTTTTGTATACCATGACACAATATTGATTTAATTCAAAGAGGAAGTTACGGAAGCATGGCTTTGCTATTAATGAATGTTTTCTTTGTAAGATTTTGGCATTGTGGCAACATTGCCTTCTTTTATAGCAAATAAATAAACATTCTTTGAGTTGCTTTTGTTCACAGTAAAGAAATATTAATTCATACCAAAGGCAACGGTTTAGCGATATTAAAATTAATGTTTTCTGTGCTTTATTATAGTTTTCAGTGTGTAACTGTTGTCCCGGCGCACACATTCATAAACCAATACATTCTGCAGTTACAAAACTGCAACTGAGCCAATGTGCAGTTCTCCTACAGATGTTTAATGGCATTCTGACGTGCAGCAGTTCTCGCAATCACTAACCTCAATTCCTCCCAAGAAGTGACATATTCTGGCCCGTGTTACTACCTTACATAACTTACCTATCACACAAGCAGTATAAATACAATAGGGCGAGTTAGTCGTCTGGTGAAGTCTCTTAGACAAGCAACGCGGCGCGGGCTCGAGTATCGGAGCAGTCTTCTTATTTTTTTGACTACAATTTTGAAAGATTTGTGACTGCCTCTCTCATTTATTAATCACGGTTGTTTTTCAGAGTACAAAATATCTTTTAGTGCGACTGGTATTACCTCAAATTCGTCTGCTGAGATTTTGTAAAGACAATGTAAGGTTATCATAGTCATTACCATATAGAGTCGATCGAACAAAAATGTTTTGAAAGCCTACTTTGCAATGGTTCATATCTAAAAAACTCTTTCTTTGCGGCATCAAATCATGTGTTGCAGCAAAGAAAGCGCTTTTACAGCGTATAGTCTCATTTTCGACTAGCAGAAGCACGAGTTAAAAATGTGCCTTGAAAGTTTCTCGGTTCACTGTTACCAACCCTGCAAAGAATAACGTATTTATTGCGCAGCGTAGACACCCCAAAAAAACTATAGTTTCACAATAAACTTTGCCACCAACCTACGATTCACTTTCTTGTACGCACTCGAGAACAAATTGACGGTGTGTTGGCTGCTACTTCCTTTCAGAAGACATTCCCTATTTGACTTGACCATACGGAGTTTGGGGAGTAGACTGCTAAATATTTGTTTGTGGCTCTAAGACATGTAAGGCGCGGTGGTGCAGTCATTCAAACTGACGTAAGGTGCGATATGTAGTTGGTTGCACAAAACTTGTCAGAGAAACGTATCGCGAAATAACAAGCTTCCAAGCAATTGGGGCAGCGGTGGCGTAGTGGCCAGGGCACTCGCCTCCCACCACGGCAATCCGGGTTCGATCCCCGGCGGGTTCACTCCCGGATCCTCGCATGTGGGAATCGTGCTGGACGATGCCGCTTGCCGGCGGGTTTTCTCGGAGTACTCCCATTTCCCCGCCCTTGCATTCCAGCGCCACTCCATTCTAGAGTTTCATTTCTGTCATGCTCGGGGATGACGGTCACCTACGGGTCCCAGCTGGAAAGACCGTCACTCGGAGGGGGTTGCCTTGCCCTGGGTGCACTCCCCACACGCCATTATTATTATTCCAAGTAATTCCCACTGAAAGCACAGAGAATCGTTGAAGATATCGTGCGGCCTCATATGCTAACTTACCTAGCGCT
The DNA here is from genome assembly GCA_002778355.1 of Clitarchus hookeri. Lineage (NCBI taxonomy): Eukaryota > Metazoa > Arthropoda > Insecta > Phasmatodea > Phasmatidae > Clitarchus > Clitarchus hookeri. The sequence continues at coordinate 152,676 of NQII01003580.1, forward strand.
TAGGAGCCAGATAATGGCCGTCCTTACACGATTCTGGTTTCCTAGGAATGTTCACGTCAAGTTTCAAGATTTACGTTGCCGGTGCGTTCACCTGAATCGTCGCCCTTCGAACATTTGTAGGGCCAGATAGGATGATTAGTTCATTCACGTGGAAAAGTTCTCAATTTGGCGCTGACTTCGCATGCTTGACTTTCTATACCACGTTCGAAAAAATGAGTGAAAAACCAGTACAATTCGTTTATATTAGGGTCTGTGTTTCTTCATGTTTCTATCTACGCAATTAAACATACAAACGCGACTACGAATGCGGAATGCAACCAGGGAAATGTTATGCATCTAAAACATATTAATTTCATATTTTGTTGTTACGTTTCTTCTGATTCTTGGAGTGTCTATAGAAATACAAAAATTATATAAAATAAAGAATTAATTAGTGTCGAATTTTCTTAACACGGTAGTTAAAATAGTTAAATTGTCTTTTGGACACATACTTTATCCCTTTCAGTCAGTGTGTCCTGTATATGGGACATAGCATATGAAGCGTCTTAAATGGCCTGCACAGTAGATCATACTGTCCAATGAGAAAGGTTACCTACGTGCGAGAGACATCATTCGCTCTTGAAACTATATTCCGTAGCCTCATAAACCACTTCTGCCGGGAAGATCAAGCACGGACATATTTGTATTGGTCCCGACGTATGACGAAACATCTTATAGACATCAGTACAGTACTGGACAAAAGATTTGTTTATTGCAACGCCTAAAACTAGATATTTATCTGTGTCTTTAGGGTTATAACATTCGCGTGGATCATACATATTATATAACTAAGATGTATAGCGAGAGAAAGAGAGAGGAAGATGTGTGTAGGTGTGTTGGACTCCTGGCAGGGAACGTGTCTGCTTCTCTCTACGCCTAGCTGTCTATGCATGAGGCTCTCCGCGCCGTATGTCCTCCGGACCTCAACGACGCAGCAAGATGGCGCACCGCCGGTGGCACGAAGCAACAGCGACGCCAGCCGTCGCCATTCCCGCTCCGTCCCACGCCGCCGAAGAAGCGATCGAGGTGGTGGGAGGTCGTCGATAGGCCAGTGTTTACTAGTCGCGTGGTCGTATAAATACACGCGCGCGGGGCTACAGCCGCCCTCCTTTCTCCCTCGCTGGCCCACGGACCGACCACTCGAACCCACTCTTTGTGCCGGGTCGAGTGTTGAATTAATCAGCAGCCATCGGCCGGCCCCGATTTCATTAGAGCACGGGCTGGACAAGGAGATACCCCCTTGGCGGCCCGACTGCAACAAGGGGCTAAGAGACGGTGGACTCTGCCACTCCTGACCCGTGCCTTCGTAACTTCCAGGAAGCCAACTTGACATCAGTCATCTGCCCTATCGACTACTCTATGTTTTCTTGCTTAATTAACTTAAAAAAACATTTATTTCAAAGTAACATTGTAGATTTTTTGCAAATGCTTATGAAAAATGTCCCTTCTCGTAGCAGCACGTGGCCGCGGTGGTGTAGTGGTTAGACTACTCGCCTCCCACCTCGGGGAGCCGTATCCGACTCCCGGTGGGATCGCTCTTGTATTCTCGCGTGTGTGGATCGTGTCGAACGATGCCGCTGCTTGGCGGATTTTCTCGGGGATATCCCGTTCCCCCACCCTTTCATTCCGTCGCTGATCCATACTCGCCTCTTTTCACCCTCCTCGGCTCTCAAGACCTCGATGCTAAGAGCCGCACAAATCTCTTCGCTCACTCACTCGTAGCAGCATATACAGTATGAGGCACCTACGGAAAGGCTACCTGAATAACACTGCGTTTTTCAGATTTAGCAGTAAATGTTACAGACAAATCTTGTTTGGCGCTAATAAATTGATAGTGATAATTTTCCCGTGCGTGGAAGGGTAAAGATAATACAAATGTCAACTTAGTAACTTTAAATGGGAATAATATTTTTTATCAACACCNAATCTCTTCGCTCACTCACTCGTAGCAGCATATACAGTATGAGGCACCTACGGAAAGGCTACCTGAATAACACTGTGTTTTTCAGATTTAGCAGTAAATGTTACAGACAAATCTTGCTTGGGTCCAAGGCGCTAATAAATTGATAGTGATAATTTTCCCGTGCGTGGAAGGGTAAAGATAATACAAATGTCAACTTCGTAACTTTAAATGGGAATAATATTTTTTATCAACACCCCTCGACAGTGCGTAAGAAGATGTAATAAATACGATGATATTTGCTGGTCATTCAAGATCGCTGAAGGTCAATGGACCCCACGTAGCGCCGTCCTGTACCGACTGTAGCCGTCCTGTAGCTGGGGTTTGTTTAAACAAACGCCAGCCTCACACTACCATTCACTTTGTTATTTTATTATGATCTCAAGTGCTCAAATTGGTGACCTTGTGCATTGGTACATACTGTAAAGCGATTCTGAGCGGACAATACCGCACGTCGAATTTCATCTGGACGTATCGCAGTACAAGCTCGTGTTATACGGCCTTTCATGTCTTCGGGAGTCGTCGNGCACGTCGAATTTCATCTGGACGTATCGCAGTACAAGCTCGTGTTATACGGCCTTTCATGTCTTCGGGAGTCGTCGGTGGGTCTTTTTAGACATGTTGATTTAATTTTCTCTGCAAATAAAAGTCCATAGGCGTTAAGTCTGTGGAGCGTGCAGGCCATTTCGTGTTTCCAGACCGACCGATCCAATGATCACCGAAAGTTCTGTTACGTTGTAATTCTTTGAATATGAGCCTTATGTTCAGTGGAACATCTTCCAATAATTGCGATAAAAAAATGTAATCGTATTTATTACATATTCATACGCACTTTCGAAGGGTATTAATAAAAAATTTTAATTCCATTTAAAGAAACGAAGTTGTCCTTTGTATCTTCTTTAGCCTTCCAAGTACGGGAAAATTATCACTATTAATTTATTAGCACCTTGGACCCAAGCACCTTTTGTTTGAAACATTTTATCTGCCACTTAAGGTGGCAGTGTTATTCAGGTGGACTGCCTTAGGTACCTCATCCTGTATAGTTTGACTTGACCAGTGACCTAGTACCTACAGCAAAGCTCGAATGGTACAAATTGGTTCCACTTCTAGAAATTTGACCCAATTTTGTTTTTCATTGAAATTAATTTATTCACAATTTATGGACAATGAAGTAAGAATAAGTATATAACTTACTTCATCCACTCCAAGGTGGCAGCAGCGTTAAGCATTGTTAGTGACCTAGTTACAGCCATTGGCTGGCTGGACGGTACACGGTACCACTCCGATAAAAAGAAAAGTCCCGACGTTACTGTGTAGTCCTTAAAGTCAATCTTCGTATCTAAAACTTCTAACTGCGACACTTCTCTACATTTTACATTATTGATATACGTGGATGCCGCTTCGGACTACTTGTGATTGTTCTTTTGTCTCGGGGAAAAAACGCACCAAGTAACAAATGTTGAGCAGGGTCTTGCTGAAGTGTCAACACTTGTCAAAAAACATGCAATGAAAAGCCTTTGGAAATCACGCAGAAAAGTGTGATGGTATTTTATTTAATATTGAATGTACAAAGGCAACGTTATCAAAAATATGTAATAATAATAAAAAGTGTTTAACAATGGGAAAGCGAACGGAGTGTGAATGCTGCAGTGGGAGCCAACGGAATTTATTTATTTTTGCAGATTTGAGTTTTATGAACTCGTCAATTGACATTTGCATTACCTCGTATTATAAAAGAAGAATGCATGATTTTATGGCAATATAATCGCAGACCACACACATTGTGTATTTATAAGAGTAACTCTCTAGAATTACGAGAGATAGTTTATAGAGATTTTAAATTATTTTAAGCAAACNAATTACGAGAGATAGTTTATAGAGATTTTAAATTATTTTAAGCAAACTTTGTTGCACTGAATTTGAAAACGTAAATGTTCATAATCTTTTTTTTTTGTGCAAAGCCTTTCATATTACTTTACAAAAATATCAGTTTTTTTTATCATATACAAGTGTACGCACTCCCTGCTCTAAAAATTCTTAAGATCAAGTTCACATAACAGGCAGGAACCACCGCTTCCTGAGAAACTTTCTTTGAAATTTGAAATATTTTGGATAGTTGTTATTTTACTTCTCCGCATAAAGATTTGTTATTATGATTTTTTTAATATTATCTGCAGTCACCAATGACACACACTCAATAGCGATTATTATACATGCTGGACTGCATGAAAAAAATGNTTAATATTATCTGCAGTCACCAATGACACACACTCAATAGCGATTATTATACATGCTGGACTGCATGAAAAAAATGTTCAAGTTAATTTTTTTGCGCATCAGTAGTTTATTCCCCGCCGAAATTCAAGTAAACTTCAATAAATCTTAAAATTGTTCTTCCATAATGAGAATTTTATTGATCANTTATTCCCCGCCGAAATTCAAGTAAACTTCAATAAATCTTAAAATTGTTCTTCCATAATGAGAATTTTATTGATCAGATGTATTGGCATAACAATTTACGTCGGAGAACAAAAATACAACATAAAAATATTTGCATTTCATGCTGATCACAAATAAAGATACCATAAAAACTTTATTATTTCGTATAACGTATTTTTATTTGTTTTCTAGAAGACTATCAAAGGTCAAGCGTGAAAATCAAGGCAGGAAATGTTATAAAAGTAACTTGAGTCTGTAAAAGATAAAGCTAGGTGATCGTCACTATAAATGGGACACACATGGTTTTCATAATTTTCGAAATATCATCTAAACGACTGTTCAGAAGTGATTTCGCCTGCTAACGAACATCATTGTCACAATGGGTAATGTGGAGGTTGCAATATGTATATGCCAGTTCAATAACTGGATTTCTTTATACGTTATTATTTTACTACTGTAATGAAATGACACATACATAATCACGGTACACATTGTAAAGGCAACAGTCTGCTGCATGCACCACATAGCTTGAGAAGGGACGCCGTCCCAGTAGGCGACAAGTATCTCTCCTGACACCCCGTCCNCTGCTGCATGCACCACATAGCTTGAGAAGGGACGCCGTCCCAGTAGGCGACAAGTATCTCTCCTGACACCCCGTCCGCGTATTGTGGGCCTCTGCCTGGCACTGACTAGTCGGTTCACGACTGGAAGAGACTTTCTTGAAGCCCTGCTAAATATCTAATTTCAAGTCCATTTGGTATACTTCCGCCAAAGGTAAACAAGCATTGCCATGTGACTGCCATGTGGCAGTCACATCGCAATGTTTACATCCAATGTTTACATTCCACTGTGTGTGTGTACATGTGTTCATACATGCACAAACCCATTATAAANGCAATGTTTACATCCAATGTTTACATTCCACTGTGTGTGTGTACATGTGTTCATACATGCACAAACCCATTATAAAAGTCATGTATATATTATTAATGGATATTCCACAAGCGTAAAGTTTTTAATCTTGAGAATTTCACACAAAAGAATATGCAATGCAAGCGAAAAACATTTCATTCCATAAACCCAAAATGTGAGTATTAAAAATTTTATGTTTCGTGTGTGTGTGTGTGTGTGTGTGTGTGTGTGTGTGTGTNTAACATCTCCAGTTTGCATTAAGTTAAAACATCCTAAAGGCATAAGCCGCAGTACTTATAAATACTGTTTACTTATTAGTTAGAAGTACCGGTAATAACTTATAGATTGCAGTGATTAATTTTGCTCCAGGACTACCATAGATCAAAACAAAAAAGTACATAAACAACTCAACACAGCAGCAACTATAAAAAAAAAAATACATCCATTTCCACTCCAAAAATTAGAAACCAATTATTCAAAACAATTACATACTTCAATAGCTGCTCTCTGATGTAGACTGCTACTTTAGATACAATGCTATAAAGCAATGCTCAACAACATTACCCTACAATTTAACACTACACAAGAAGATTTTGCAAAAAAAGGATAAAGCAAACGGAATGTTGTGCTCCTGCAGCCAATTGATGATGGCATCCTTCCTCCAGCTACTGTTGGGGAACTTCTCCAGCTGAAATCACCACACGATACAACAAATTAAAATGTATTACCCTTGAATGTTGCCAACAGTATGTCTGTTGTATAGAATGTTTGAATTAAGCACAATTCTTTCCAAAACATAAACTTTTAAATAGTTGGTTGGTTGCATAGTATTTATTGGATACCAAATGTATGATTGGAGACTTCTATAATGTGAACGTGATAAGAATGTCTATAACTACTGTGGTAGACATTCTTAAACTTTTTATCATATTACAAGTAACTGTTTTCCTGGTACCTGTTTTGACTAGCACGGAATTTAACATGTCACAAACAATATAAACATTTCATTTATTCAAAAACAAAAGGTTGGAGCTTACACCTGTGTGCTGTGATATGGTNTATTTATTGGATACCAAATGTATGATTGGAGACTTCTATAATGTGAACGTGATAAGAATGTCTATAACTACTGTGGTAGACATTCTTAAACTTTTTATCATATTACATGTAACTGTTTTCCTGGTACCTGTTTTGACTAGCACGGCATTTAACATGTCACAAACAATATAAACATTTCATTTATTCAAAAACAAAAGGTTGGAGCTCACACCTGTGTGCTGTGATATGGTGCATTGTCCATGACGATGACACTTGTATGTTTTTGGTATCAGTAACTGTAGTTGACCCAGAAACTGAATTATGGTCCTTTTTAAATTATGCAAATTAGGTTGGCTATGTAGCACTGAAAGTGAAAAATATGACACTGATAATTTACAATAACTAAAAGACAATGGCTGTAGAACAGCGGTGTTGGGGAAATGCATTAATACACAATTGTTTACTTAAAAGATTATGACTGTGATTTCATCGATTACGATGCCCTCTCGTGTTTAGTGAAGTGATACAGATATGTTTAATAGTAGGGGAAGTTCCAGTTATATCGACTGTAATCTATTTAGTTGTGTATAACAATGGCAATTAATGCCGCAATGTAACTTCTAAATATAAAACAAGCAGTTTCTTCGGAATCTTAAAATGCACCATCTCTCCATAACCTATATAAAATTAATTGGCTATAACAAACTCACTATAGAGGCAATTTTCCTTACCATTGTCAGTTGTCTTTATAATAAATTTCCACTGTATAGATTGGGTTGTTTATGAAGAATCCCTTGCAGGGGTACAGAAATTCCAACACAAAGTAGTTCTNAACCCAACAATCTTAGGTTAGTTTGAAAATGTAAAATAGTGATTCACCCATCGTGGGGTTAGGTTCTGTTAGGTTAGGTGGGCACATGTTACGAAATTAGTCGGACGTTAATGCCCTTCGTATATTCGTGTTCCGCATCATTAATAGAGTGGAAATATACAATTTTCCGTGAATTTGTCTTATTTTTACATAAAAGCCTCTAAACTTAATAATTACCCCAAAAAACGTTAAAAAGACACGTAGACAACGTTTGACGACGTCATCAAGTTATTAAAAAATGTTCTTTATGTTCTTGTAAACACATTTCGTAGGCCAATANACGAAATTAGTCGGACGTTAATGCCCTTCGTATATTCGTGTTCCGCATCATTAGTAGAGTGGAAATATGCCATTTTCCGTGAATTTGTCTTATTTTTACATAAAAGCCTCTAAACTTAATAATTACCCCAAAAAAACGTTAAAAAGACACGTAGACAACGTTTGACGACGTCATCAAGTTATTAAAAAATTTTCTTTATGTTCTTGTAAACACATTTCGTAGGCCAACATAATTGACCTTAACACACGCAACTTGCAAACACAACTGTTAATACTACATATATTTTAACATACCTTAGCACTGTGGATCTGGAGAGTTTCAACATTTCTGCCGCTCTTTCCAAGACGTTGCTGGGTTTCATTTCCCCTCGCCTAGTTAGGGAATACAACAATTCAGTGAGGTTAATGATGTCCTGTTGAGGTTGATAAGTGGTGACTTCTCTTTTCTTCACCTTGCTAGAACTCATGACTGCACACAAAAACTACCGCAACATAAAACGTAAAATACAATAAATAAAATTTTAAACAAACCTGAAATAAATTTTTAAAATATTAAACACGTGAGAACGCACTACGAGTAATCTCTTATGCAGGTTTCAGAAACGAAAGAAATCTGTACAACGAGAAATAATAACAAGCGGATATTAGTAAAAAAAAAACCAATAAATGAACTATTATAGGTTAAACAAGATAATCGCACAAATTCTCTGGCACGTGTGGACACCACACCCAGTCAAAAACACAAGTAAGGCTGGTTAGTAAACAAATGGCCACTCTACTTTCACTTTGAGCGGGATCATGTGAGTATGCAAAAGACGTTGAAATCTAAATACGTTAGCATTATGTCATTAATAATTGGCATAATACGATAAAAGTCTTTTCGACACCCATTTGTAAGCGATACATTAACAATTACGTTCAAATTTTGGAATTATTTCCTCTCTTTGTGCTGGCAACCTGACGGCATAACTGTATCCGCGCTCGCCGCTGTTTGTAATGTTATATGCATGTCGCTAACGGCTAGGGTGTTTTTTCAAATGTTGATTTTCAAAAGTTTCTTGCAGTCGTGAACCGACCATAGGTAACCCTCCAACATAACCACTATCAGTGTAAAGTTTTGTGCTCACAAATCCCAGAATATGCTCACCTCTAAAGAAAATTTTTCATTTTGAACAACAACTGCATAGAAAATAATCTTGGCTGTTGGCAAAACCATTTTTTTTTAAATCCAGTGTTTAAGTGCGCCATGCTGATGACTACGCCACGTGTAATGGCGGCAACATTTTGGAATTAGAGAAACCACTGCATTCTATTCCTGAACCACTGTGAACAATCATCGCGTGTCAGTCAGTTAGTTAGTTGTACCGGACCGGCGAATCAGTCGAGTGAATTGGGAAACAATGACTTGAGTTTTAATTTAAGCAGAAGTCATATTTATATTCTATTCGCGGTTACTTCACTCTTTTTTAATCAAAGTTTTGAAAAATCACCCCGTGTATTAGNAGTCATATTTATATTCTATTCGCGGTTACTTCACTCTTTTTTAATCAAAGTTTTGAAAAATCACCCCGTGTATTAGTTTCTAACTTGTTTCCTAAATAAGTCTAGTATCGCGATCGTTTCATTCTTGTATCAACATGTAAGTATCTTATTTCTGGTTGAATTGAACTTTTACTTATATTTTATCTATAAATAATGATATTTCATTTATAATTCATAGGAATGCAGAGAGAAAATATGTGTGTTTGTAAAGCCTTGCAATAAATAGTTCTTATGCAAATATTATTACACTNATAGGAATGCAGAGAGAAAATATGTGTGTTTGTAAAGCCTTGCAATAAATAGTTCTTATGCAAATATTATTACACTGAGTTTATACGAATTTAGTAAATTGTAAATTCTGTAATGCTGCATTTACACGTGTGGGTCATGCGCGACGACATGAAGCTAGCTGCCACTTGAACCCCGACAAACGCTCATGTATTTGCGAAGAACGCGGCAAAGAGTTGACTAGGTCAGTACACTCAGGGCACATACGGCGAAGTGCAGTGGACCAGCCCCTCCTCCCGCCAAACGCACGCCACCCAACGTGGCTCCCCAACAGCCCGCATTCCTGCAGGTTCAGGCTCCTGCTCGAGCTTTGCGACCACGCATTGTAGTCGGCGCCGGCCAGCCAACCCCTCGCGGGTTCGTCGAGACAGAAACGGCATTCATGGCCAATTTGAAGACGCACGTGGCCGATAACGCAAGTGACACTACAAAAAATAATTGTAATTATTTGACAAGCATCAAGGAAGATATAATCACCCACCTGACGGACGAAGTGTGAGAAAATGGCGCAATAAATATAACATTTGGCTCGAGTGTGATTATACTAAACCAGCTCCGTTCGATGAAGGCACAGACAAAAGAGCATTCAAGACGACAAGTATACCAATCCATGAAATCAGCGATATTGAGGAGGCCGTCCAAAATAGCTTATAAATAACATGTACTGAAGAGGCGCGATACAAATAACGCGGTTCCGGGTGGGCACTGTCGTCAGTCAACCACATGCAGCTCCGCATAAACAAGCTGAACTCCCTTCGTGTATCGTCGTACATCTAGCTGCGCGCTTCCATAAAGAATAGACATGCTGTCATAAACCCGCGAAACACAAGCGACCACATGTGCTTTAGACGGTCCATTCCAGCACGTTACGTGGAAGGCGAAAATCCGCAGCGGGTCGGCAACCGCTATCACGAACTGAAATGAAAATTTGATTTTTCAGATCTAGAGTTCCCTACACCATTACATCAAATAAAAGGTTTTGAAAAAAATATAATTCGTCAGTACTTGTGAACATTTACGCTCTGGACGAGAACGAGAAGGTNCAAATAAAAGGTTTTGAAAAAAATATAATTCGTCAGTACTTGTGAACATTTACGCTCTGGACGAGAACGAGAAGGGTTTCCCGTACGCGTGTCAATGAAAGAGAAGTATTTCGACCTCCTCCCCCTCACCACCGAGGATGGGAACGCCCACTATTGCTGCGTAAAGAATGTCGAGCGTTTGGTAAGATCTCAGCTGACGGCCCACAAAGACAAATGCATATATGCAAGCGCTGCTTCACGTATTATCATGATTTACCACGAACTTCCAGACTGACGGGACAGCAGTGCCTGGAACAACACAACAAATGTTGCAAGGGCAATGCCACAGCTGGGGGGAGGATAGTAGGCCACCAGTATTAAGATTTTAAATTTTTCCACCTTATTGATAAATTACCAATCGTTAGAGACCTAAAAAATTCGCGTTTTCATTTCGGGACAAGCTAGAGTTGGAAACCTCGTACGTTTGTATGGCTAATGCTATTGGTCCACATGTTAGTTTACACCTCCTGGACAACTCTGAGCCAATAACAAATGCACAGTAAAATGCAGATCGAATCACCGTATTACGCTAATACTACAAGCAGCCAATGAACAGTGATATCTGCATGATTTTGCATACGACAGTGGAGTATAGCCTACAGGTCGTTGAACTCGCGAATATTTCAGGTCTCTACCAATCGTTGTTTATGCATATTTTGGGGCCATTCTGAAACCGATTCACATCTGCGAACAGGAACCCAGCCGCTCCTACACGCAAGTCTATCAGAAGCACGAGGTGTATAGCTTCTGCATTTACGTCCACGTAGAAAACGACGCCATCCCTGCGGGACTAACATCCACGTTGAGCCAGAACTCTCTCGTATACACGGGGGAAGATGCAGAGAAAAAGTTCATGGAGGCAATTGTAGATATTGGTAAAAAAGAAAAGGATATACACGCTACTAAGAAGAAGATGGAGCCACTCACACCAACTGAAAACGCAAGCTACTCTTGGGCGACGAGATGCTGCTACTGCGGATCGACGTTCACTGCAGACAATTATCAAGTGCGTGACCAAGACGACTTCACAGGGCGGTACATCGGGCTTGCATCCACCAGCTGCTATCTGCTGCGCCACCGTACAAAGACACTCGTCGCATATTTCCACAACTTCAGCTACGATGAGAATTTTATCGCCAGGCAACTGGGATACGATACAAGACACATCTTAATCNCAAATAAAAGGTTTTGAAAAAAATATAATTCGTCAGTACTTGTGAACATTTACGCTCTGGACGAGAACGAGAAGGTTTTCCCGTACGCGCGCCAATGAAAGAGAAGTATTTCGACCTCCTCCCCCTCACCCCCGAGGATGGGAACGCCCACTATTGCTGCGTAAAGAAGTTCGAGCGTTTGGTAAGATCTCAGCTGACGGCCCACAAAGAAAAATGCATATATGCAAGCGCTGCTTCACGTATTATCATGATTTACCACGAACTTCCAGACTGACGGGACAGCAGTTCCTGGAAAACACAACAAATATTGCAAGGACAATGCCACAGCTGGGGGGGGGAGGATAGTAGGCCACCAGTATTACAATTTAAAATTTTCCACCACATTGATAAATTACCAATCGTTAGAGACCTGAAAAATTCGCGTTTTCATTTCAGGACACGCTAGAGTTCGAAGCCTCGTGCGTTTGTATGGCTAATGCTATTGGTCCACCCGTTAGTTTACACCTCCTGGACAAGTCTGAGCCAATAATAAATGCACAGTAAAATGCAGATTGAATCACCGTATTCCGCTAATACAACAAGCAGCCAATGGACAGTGATATCTGCATGATTTTGCACACGACAGTGGAGTATAGCCTACAGGTCGTTGATCTCGCGAATTTTTCAGGTCTCTCTACCAATCGTTGTTTATGCAGATTTTGAGGTCATTCTGAAACCGACTCAGATCTTCGAACAGGAACCCAGCCGCTCCTACACGCAAGTCTATCAGAAGCACGAGATGTATAGCTTCTGCATTTACGTCCACGTAGACAACGACGCCATCCCTGCGGCACTAACATCCACGCTGAGCCAGAACTCTCTCGTATACATGGGGGAAGATGCAGAGAAAACGTTCATGGAGGCAATTGTAGATATTGGTAAAAAAGAAAAGGATATACACGCTACTAAGAAGAAGATGGAGCCGCTCACGCCAACTGGAAAGGCAAGCTGCTCACGGGCGACGAGATGCTGCTACTGCGGACCGACGTTCACTGTAGACAATCATCAAGTGCGTGACCACGACGACTTCACAGGGCGGTGCATCGGGCCTGCATCCACCAGCTGCTATCTGCTGCGCCACCCTACTAAGACACTCGTCGTATATTTCCACAACTTCAGCTACGATGAGAATTTTATCGCCAGGCAACTGGGATACGATACAATACACATCTTAATCNATATTTCCACAACTTCAGCTACGATGAGAATTTTATCGCCAGGCAACTGGGATACGATACAAGACACATCTTAATCATTCCGCACACGAGCAAGAAAATTATCACATTTTCGAAGCAGCTGGGAGACAGATTTTAGGTGCAGTTTGTCGATAAGTTCCGGTTCATGCCCCGAAGTCTGGCTTCCCTGGCCGAGTTTATGAACACCGCAAAATTCTTCAGTGCCGGCCAACTGCCTCTCGTCACGCGCAAAGGCGGGTTTCACGTGATTATGTCGACAGCTGGGAGAAGCTGGACGAGCAGCAGCTGCCTCCGAAAGAGGAATTCTGTAACAGGCTGACGGGCTCTGGGATCAGCGACGAAGAATACACGCACGCCCAGGAAGTGTGGGAAACGTTCAACTGTGCGAACCTGGGAGAGTATTCACAACCGTATTTGAAGATGGGTGTGCTAATTTTATCAGACGTATTTAAAAATTTCAAAAATTTCTGCATGTCAACAGACAAGCTGTGCAAACTACGTCAGCTCCCCGGGGTTCACATTCGATGCAATGTTTAAAAACGACGGGGGTAAATTTAGAACTTCAAACCTATTGCGACATGCATATGCTTATTGATAATGGAATTGGCGATAGCGTGGCCCAGTGCGTGAAGTGACGTGCGGTGGCGAACAATACGCCTACGCGCCAGTAACATACGACCCACAGCAAGCCCACCACGTGTTCGCGATACCTCGAAGCAAACAACCTGTACGGGTGCGCCATGTCGCTGCCGTTGCCAGTACGCGACTTCAGGTGGGTCGACACCAACAGCGACGTCATGTCCGTGCCGGATGATGCTGATGCTGGCTATATTCTGAAGGTCGACGTCGAGTACCCCGCAGCCATGGGCGAGGAACATCTTTATTGGCCACTTCTTCCCGTCAACCAGCGCCCTCCAGGCTCTTAACATGCGAAATTAATAACAACATTAGAAAATAATAAAAATTGCATCGTACATTACCGCAACTTGAAACAGGCACTGCATCATGGATTGAAGGTTACTAAAATACACAGAGTGCTAGAATTCGAGCAAAGTCACTGGCTGAAACCTTACACAGATTTGAATACTAAAAAAACCGTCAAGCGGCCACCAACAATTTCAGAAAAGATTTTTTTTTAATTGGTCAGTAACGCAACTTTCGGAAAATTTATGTAGAAAAAATATAATGCCAAAAAATGAAGCTAGTGTGCAGTGAAAAGCGACTAAATAAACTTGTAACCATGCCAACATTCCTAGAACGAACAATTTATGATGAATCTCTGTCCCTCCTCCATCTGCAGCACGAGTCCATATTGTTAGATAAGCCTATCTACGCCGGCTTTTCAGTGCTCGACTTCTAAACAATATTAGTGTACAGATTCCATTATGACGTGATGAAGGCTCGGTACGACAAAGACGTCGAGCTACTGTATACAGACACCGACTCGTGCCTGTATCAGGTTCGAACCCGGGACTTTAACGAGAACATGGTTTCAGACGCACAGATCTTTGCAGGATTCGACACGAGTGGCTATCCCACTAACCACACGTGCTTTTCGCCCACCAACAAGAAAGTCGTTAGTAAATTCAAAGATGTGTGCGATGGGAACATCATGACTGGATTCGCGGGACTTCGGGCGAAATTGTATTCGTACAAACGAGACGGAAAAGTAACACAAAGAGCGAAAGGTATTCAACAATGCGTCGTAAAAAATAAGATTAATTTTGACGATTGTATATCTGTTCTGGAACAGCACCGTACGATGCGAGTTAATGTCCGCTCTATACGATCACACACGCACGAAATATTTTCAGAATGTATAAATAAGATGGCCCTGACATAGACGGACGATAAGAGGCAGCTACAGGAACACGGAATACACACACTACTGTATCGGTACATTGAAACATAAAAATACATAATTATCAACTATATCCCCAGCATTTATATATGCGTTTAGCGATACACAGGGTTCAGTGTTTGCTTACCTTACTATGCAGCTGTTGATCGATCAGCCATACACACACAGATGACGTAGTTGGAAAGGGGGTTAACATGCTTTAAAATGCATGTTCGTTCCTGGGAGAGGGTGAATGAGGCCGGGGGTGCAAGGGCAGTCCCTCACATCGGGGGTGTGCAATCTGAAGCGATTTCACTCCCACCACTCCAATAAAAAAATTANTCCCCCTTCTCCCCCAACAAAATAAATACGATCATCATAAAGATCTGATGCGATGCACTACAATGAGATGTGCTTGCCATTTTTGCTTCCGCAATTTCATATTCGCAATCACACATACACATGGGTTCTGCGTTGATGTTGGACATCCAACCAGGGTTTAAAGTTAATTCCTGGGGGGTTCCAAAGCTTATCCCCCCGTCGGAATTTCGAGGGGGAAAATGGTAGCTGTATTGTACCCGTGGAAAAAAATCTGGACTTTATTTTAAAATATGTTTTGCATCTGCGGCAGTCGTATTACCTTCAATTTTCCCCTCGTGACTGTTTTTCTGTGAATTTATATCTTTATGCCATATTTCTCTACTTATTCGTTTCCAGGTAACAGTACTTGGGTAATTTTTTCTCGGTGGTTCTTCTAACCGTCTGTCTGTCTAGGGAGTGTTTTTTGCTGCTAATGTCTGTATGATTCTTGATTGATGTGTTTACTTACGTTTCGTCTATGGTGTCTGTATAGTACTGTGTGGACTTTTTTTTCTGTTTTTAATAATATTTTTTAGCTTTGGTTCTGACATNTCTATGGTGTCTGTATAGTACTGTGTGGACTTTTTTTTCTGTTTTTAATAATATTTTTTAGCTTTGGTTCTGAAATTTAGTTTGTATTTTTCCTTGTTAAGTGCTTCGGGCGACGCATTATTCATTGGCGTCTGTATATTTCTGTGCCTCTTTGTTGGCGTTTTTTTGTATTTATTAATATTGTTCTTAGTTGGTGCTAGCATTTTGTTAATATTTTCTGTTGGTGTTCTGTTCATCGTTGTTGGGGCGTATGTTTCTAAATATTTCTGCTAATATTTTTTGCCATTAGTGTTACAATTTTTCGTCGGACCTGGTGTATACATCTGAATATTTCTGCGNATTTCTGCTAATATTTTTTGCCATTAGTGTTACAATTTTTCGTCGGACCTGGTGTATACATCTGAATATTTCTGCGAATATTTTTCATCGTTGGTCCTAGCAATTTAACTCTATTTTTCTTTAGTGGGCTATTAACTTCTGCTTCTTCGGTGAACATTCTTTTTTCATAGTTGAAATTATAATTCTCCTTTAAATTGAGATGTCACGAGTCTTTTCAAGGATAAATGGCCGTGTCACTTTTTTCGCCGTTTAGAGTATCTGGAATTATTTTTTCATTGGTTCAACATTGGGGGTTCTACCTACATTTTATTGGTGGTGTCAAGCAATTTCGGTGTAGCTTATCTGTTTGAGGCAATGTAATGATTTCTTTGGTTCGTTTTGGTTCACTGGGGTTTCCAACGTTGGAAATTTACCATCCTCTTAAGCAGCTGTCACTTGCAAATTTTGTGTACATAAAAAAACCTCTTAATACATATTTTAAAAGATCTCTGTTGTATGTAGTCTTCGGTTCCAACGTCCGAGGAACCGCTCACATGGACTGCTCACAACCATATGGGTGGTAAGAAGGGAGTCGACGCATGTCCACGAGATATATAGGTGGAAACACACACCTGGAGTATGAGCAGTGGGTCCTACACCTGGCTGAAGTTGCTCATGTTTACTGGAGAAAGGGGTACTTAGAAGTATGGCCGCATGGTTTTTTATGTAACATAAGTGTTGCCATATAAGCAGTTAGATTCAGGACGGAGAGCTCAGTTTGCTGGCAGACGTCGTGGAGAGCAGATCTCCTCTATAAGTTACTCTACTTGGAATACTACATGGACAGCCTTCAAGCAGCACCACCGACTTCAGCGATGTCTTCGGCTGTTCCAGTAGCTCCTTCAGCTGTGACTGCAGCACTCGCACCACTCGTAGAGCCATCTGGTTCTGTGGCTGTACCATCTTCAACAGAGCTCGTCCCATCGGCCGAACCATCCTCGGCAGAGAAAACTTATCCTTGCAGCTACTGCGACAAAATATTATCGTACCAGCAGACTGCACGTCGTCATGAAATTCATGGATATATGAAGAATTTAAACCGGATAAGGTATCTTTGCTTCAAATGTGGGTTGATGTTCCACCGTAATGACCTTTTCTACAAACATATAAGGTCGTGTAAAGTNATTTCTGCTAATATTTTTTGCCATTAGTGTTACAATTTTTCGTCGGACCTGGTGTATACATCTGAATATTTCTGCTTCTTCGGTGAACATTTTTTTTTTCATAGTTGAAATTATAATTCTCCTTTAAATTGAGATGTCACGAGGCTTTTCAAGGATAAATGGCCGTGTCACTTTTTTCGCCGTTTAGAGTATCTGGAATTATTTTTTCATTGGTTCAACATTGGGGGTTCTACCTACATTTTATTGGTGGTGTCAAGCAATTTCGGTGTAGCTTATCTGTTTGAGGCAATGTAATGATTTCTTTGGTTCGTTTTGGTTCACTGGGGTTTCCAACGTTGGAAATTTACCATCCTCTTAAGCAGCTGTCACTTGCAAATTTTGTGTACATAAAAAAACACTGTGTTAGGGTGTGCGTCGTCAGAACCCAGCTACATCTTACGGAGATAATAATTACGGCGAAAAAACTCTTAATACATATTTTAAAAGATCTCTGTTGTATGTAGTCCTCGGTTCCAACGTCCGAGGAACCGCTCACATGGACTGCTCACAACCATATGGGTGGTAAGAAGGGATTTGACGCGTGTCCATGAGATATACAGGTGGGAACACACACCTGGAGTATGAGCAGTGGGTCCTACACCTGGCTGAAGTTGCTCATGTTTACTGGAGAAAGGGGTACTTAGAAGTATGGCCGCATGTTTTTTTATGTAACATGTGTGTTGCTATATAAGCAGTTAGATTCATGACGGAGAGCTCAGTTTGCTGGCAGAC
This sequence comes from Clitarchus hookeri, assembly GCA_002778355.1. Lineage (NCBI taxonomy): Eukaryota > Metazoa > Arthropoda > Insecta > Phasmatodea > Phasmatidae > Clitarchus > Clitarchus hookeri. The sequence continues at coordinate 170,561 of NQII01003580.1, forward strand.
GTCGCGGAGAGCAGATCGTCTCTATGAGTTACTCCACTTGAAATACTTCATGGACAGCTTTCCAGCAGCGCCATCGACTTCAACGATGTCTACGGCTGTTCCAGTAGCTCCTTCACCTGTGACTGCAGCACTCGCACCACTGGTAGAGCCATCTGGTTCTGTGGCTGTACCATCTTCAACAGAGCTCGTCCCATCGGCCGAACCATCCTCGGCAGAGAAAACTTATCCTTGCAGCTACTGCGACAAAATATTATCGTACCAGCAGACTGCACGAAATTCATGGATATATGAAGAATTTAAACCGGATACGGTATCTTTGCTTCAAATGTGGGTTGATGTTCCACCGTAATGACCTTTTCTACAAACATATAAGGTCGTGTAAAGTTAAACTGCTGGGCTCATAGGTTCTTCAGTGCAAGTTCTGTAAAAAAGAGATCCTGAAAACGTCATCATTGCTGTGGTGAACTGCAATAACCGTAGTTTCTCTCTTCCTTCCCCGCCTACATCATCTACGTATACACCACTAGCCTCAGTTCCTGTACCTTTGTGAGAGCCGACACCTCCTGGGGCCAGCACCGTACCACCCGCCTATCGATGTCGCTTTGCTGCGCGGAGTTTGTATTGAAACTTGCCCTGCGTCGCCATGAAGTTCACCAGTGTACGAAAACTTGGTATCGTTTATAACTGAGGTCAATTGATGCGAATACTATTAACCAAAAAAACATGTGAACGAAGTAGTTGTAGATTTTACCGAATAAAATGTGTTTTGGAAATAATTACGAGTTTCATATATCTATAGTTTGTAAAAAAAAATATAATTTAAAATACAAAATGCATTGAAAGATAAAATTATTGGATACGGTGCAATGGTACTTTAATTATCATTAAATTCAAAAAAATTATTTTTTAATAGATGTTAAAGTTTTTATTATAAAATATAAATTAAATAAATTATGTATGCAGTCAAAGTCCCGCATCATGCACGTCGGTATACTGTATATAGGTAAAATAAATTTTTTTAAAAATAGGAATGAAAAATTACATATTTTCCTATCCAAAAATATAGGTGCCGACAGGTCGCCTGGTGGCTGAATCATAACATTAACGTCACCTATGTGTTGAAAATAGAATCCAACATGGCAGGCGCTGAATGCGCAAACTATACTTTAAAAACGTAAACAAATATGGCTGCCACCTGATAGCGATATCGATTATTAATACACTAACACCACTTACGTATGAAAACATATGAAAACCAATATGGCGTCATCCAGCAATGTATAAACAAACAACAAACCAAAAACAAATGGCGAAACACGATATAATGAGTATTGGTGAGGGGTTAATAGGGTTTGGGGAACCTCCAGAAATGTAAGTTATTTTTAAATATATTTTTGAAATAAATTTCTTACAATTTTTTTATAATATTCAAATATTTTTTTTAATTTTTTAATATTATTTTTTTTTATTATTTTTGAAATTGTTTGCATCCTTTTATTTTTTATTTGTTTTTTTTCTGGGTTTTCAAGGTCAAAGGTCACCGGGGCCAATGTCAGCGTCAAAATCACCTGGGTCCAAGATGACCGCGTGCAGACCGGAATGACAGAGCATTAACAGCTCCGACGCTCCGGTCCCAGGTCCTGATGTCCCCATAATCCCTCTACTAACAACGTCATTATTATAAATTATAAAATGCCATTATTATACTTTTAATACGCAAATTCTCATATCAAGTTTAAAGTATTCCAGCAGCAAATTATAATGGCTAATGAGAACTACATTTTCCGAATAATTAACTAGAACCCAGTTTAACTGAAATTCAGTACATTTTGGAAATTTCGCCCAGACTTGGTTTTCACCGAAAGGAAGACCAAAACTGCAACATAAANCTGAAATTCAGTACATTTTGGAAATTTCGCCCAGACTTGGTTTTCACCGAAAGGAAGACCAAAACTGCAACATAAAACCCATAATTTTTTTTTAATTGTGAGATTCAAAACACAGACGTAACTTTTGAGTAAATAAATCAAATGATGCTTCATTGGAGTATTAAAAATAAAGTTACTCTGTTCAACAACTCTCCTGAAGTGGACACGTTACATACGTTTGCACATTGGATGTCATTTGTCTCGTAGCGACCACAATTCTCTGTTTAAACCTTGACTGTTTCCACCCTCCCCCTTCTTTCTGCACCTCACGTCTTCCGTCGAACTATTCTCTTCTTGGGTTGTTCGCGATTGGTTCGCCGCTCTTGAGGTCATGCATTGAAAATTCCTTGCATGTCAGTATTAGCGTTCATTAAACCATTATTTTAATTTTATTTTACATTATAAATTACACTGACTNAATTCCTTGCATGTCAGTATTAGCGTTCATTAAACCATTATTTTAATTTTATTTTACATTATAAATTACACTGACTTTAATATCACCCCATGCAGCATTCTTTGGTTGAGCCAACGTTAATACAACATTTACTTTGGCAACGTTGGAAAAGGTACGTGGGTTGAACAACAAAGTGACACGTGGGCCCACGTTGGCACAGCGTTCGGTTGTTAAANGAAAAGGTACGTGGGTTGAACAACAAAGTGACACGTGGGCCCACGTTGGCACAGCGTTCGGTTGTTAAACCAACCAATGTCCAGCAATTTACCAACCAAAGGTTCTACAACATTGATAGTATGTTTACAAGACATTTTATTACATGCGCAATGTTAATTAATAAACAACTTTTTGCCGACATTGGTTGGTGATGTTTTAAATACATTTTAATATACATTTCAAACAAAAAATCCTTCACTCACCACGATTATTTGTTCGTTTCTTATGTTAATGTTCACTACTTTTCACTGGAATAAAAATACTGAATATTTACTTGGCGGGAGGAAAGTGTGAAACAATGCCCTTGTGTTACCTATCCATTGCACCATTCTAACTCTACGCGAACATAATTTTAAGTATTACGTGTCATTTCAGTTCACTTTACTGTGTTACATCCCTTAACGTATTAATACGTCACATTTGACTGCTTTAAAAAATTCTTTAATAGTCATTCCATGTGAAATAACTAATGCAGTCACGGCTACGCTTTACATGCTTTCCAGCATGGCGCATATTTCTTTTTAAGCCTTTTGTTTAGTTAAAGCGCAATGTTTAAGACTACGACCACTATCGACTTTTCTTCTAAAACATATTAATAATATCCTATGTTGACATAATGTTTGTAATGCAATGTGGACCCNACGACCACTATCGACTTTTCTTCTAAAACATATTAATAATATCCTATGTTGACATAATGTTTGTAATGCAATGTGGACCCAGAACAATGAAAAGTACCCTTCACCTACTGTTATGTTCAAAACATTGTCTAAACACATAAACAACTAAATATAATGTAAAGGAAACTTACTTTTGTAAAAACTTCATNTTCATATATGTATAGTTTGTAAAAAAAAATATAATTTAAAATACAAAATGCATTGAAAGATAAAATTATTGGATAAGGTGCAATAGTACTTTAATTAGCATTAAATTCAAAAAAATTATTTTTTTAATAGATGTTAAAGTTTTTAATATAAAATATAAATTAAATAAATTATGTATGTAGTCAAAGTCCCGCATCATGCACGTCGGTATACTGTATATTGGTAAAATAAATTTTTTTAAAAATAGGAATGAAAAATTACATATTTTCCTATCCAAAAATATAAGTGCCGACAGGTCGCCTGGTGGCTGAATCATAACATTAACGTCACCTATGTGTTGAAAATAGAATCCAACATGGTAGGCGCTGAATGCGCAAACTATACTTTAAAAACGTAAACAAATATGGCTGCCACCTGATAGCGATATCGATTATTAATACACTAACACCACTTACGTATGAAAACATATGAAAACCAATATGGCGTCATCCAGCAATGTATAAACAAACAACAAACCAAAAACAAATGGCGAAACACGATATAATGAGTATTGGTGAGGGGTTAAGAGGGTTTGGGGAACCTCCAGAAATGTAAGTTTTTTTTAAATATATTTTTAAAATAAATTTCTTACAATTTTTTAATAATTTTCAAATACTTTTTTTAATTTTTTAATATTATTTTTTTTATTATTTTTGAAATTGTTTGCATCCTTTTATTTTTTATTTGTTTTTTTTTCTGGGTTTTCAAGGTCAAAGGTCGCCGGGGCCAATGTCAGCGTCAAAATCACCTGGGTCCAAGATGACCGCGTGCAGACCGGAATGATAGAGCATGAACAGCTCCGACGCTCCGGTCCCAGGTCCTGATGTCCCCATAATCCCTCTACTAACGTCATTATTATAAATTATAAAATGCCATTATTATACTTTTAATACGCAAATTCTCATATCAAGTTTAAAGTATTCCAGCAGCAAATTATAATGGCTAATGGTAACTACATTTTCCGAATAATTAACTAGAACCCAGTTTAGCTGAAATTCAGTACATTTTGGAAATTTCGCCCAGACTTGGTTTTCACCGAAAGGAAGACCAAAACTGCAACATAAAACCCATAATTTTTTTTTAATTGTGAGATTCAAAACACAGACGTAACTTTTGAGTAAATAAATCAAATGATGCTTCATTGGAGTATTAAAAATAAAGTTACTCTGTTCAACAACTCTCCTGAAGTGGACACGTTACATACGTTTGCACATTGGATGTCATTTGTCTCGTAGCGACCACAATTCTCTGTTTAAACCTTGACTGTTTCCACCCTCCCCCTTCTTTCTGCACCTCACGTCTTCCGTCGAACTATTCTCTTCTTGGGTTGTTCGCGATTGGTTCGCCGCTCTTGAGGTCATGCATTGAAAATTCCTTGCATGTCAGTATTAGCGTTCATTAAACCATTATTTTAATTTTATTTTACATTATAAATTACACTGACTTTAATATCACCCCATGCAGCATTCTTTGGTTGAGCCAACGTTAATACAACATTTACTTTGGAAACGTTGGAAAAGGTACGTGGGTTGAACAACAAAGTGACACGTGGGCCCACGTTGGCACAGCGTTCGGTTGTTAAACCAACCTATGTCCAGCAATTTACCAACCAAAGGTTCTACAACATTGATAGTATGTTTACAAGACATTTTATTACATGCGCAATGTTAATTAATAAACAACGTTTTGCCGACATTGGTTGGTGATGTTTTAAATACATTTTAATATACATTTCAAACAAAAAAATCCTTCACTCACCACGATTATTTGTTCGTTTCTTATGTTAATGTTCACTAATTTTCACTGGAATAAAAATTCTGAATATTTACTTGGCGGGAGGAAAGTGTGAAACAATGCCCTTGTGTTACCTATCCATTGCACCATTCTGACTCTACGCGAACATAATTTTAAGTATTACGTGTCATTTCAGTTCACTTTACTGTGTTACATTCCTTAACGTATTAATACGTCACATTTGACTGCTTTAAAAAATTATTTAATAGTCATTCCATGTGAAATAACTAATGCAGTCATGGCTACGCTTTACATGCTTTCCAGCATGGCGCATATTTCTTTTTAAGCCTTTTGTTTAGTTAAAGCATGCAATGTTTAAGACCACGACCACTATCGACTTTTCTTCTAAAACATATTAATAATATCCTATGTTGACATAATGTTTGTAATGCAATGTGGACCCAGAACAATGAAAAGTACCCTTCACCTACTGTTATGTTCAAAACATTGTCTAAACACATAAACAACTAAATATAATGTAAAGGAAACTTACTTTTGTAAAAACTTCATGTGCTGCGAAAATTAATATTTTTTACATCGAAAACGATGTTTTACATTATTGACTTTATGATGGTTTTACACCGTTAGCCCAGTGTAAATATACATACCAGATGCCGACAGTAGATTTTCCAGCCAGATACCAACGCATGCCTAACCTTTTGCAGCACACAGAAGACATTCAGACACAAGGCTCGTTCCCGGAGCTTCGCANTATGTTCAAAACATTGTCTAAACACATAAACAACTAAATATAATGTAAAGGAAACTTACTTTTGTAAAAACTTCACGTGCTGCGAAAATTAATATTTTTTACATCGAAAACGATGTTTTATATTATTGACTTTATGATGGTTTTACACTGTTAGCCCAGTGAAAATATACATACCAGATGCCGACAGTAGATTTTCCAGCCAGATACCAACGCATGCCTAACCTTTTGCAGCACACAGAAGACATTCAGACACAAGGCTCGTTCCCGGAGCTTCGCACAGCCAATCAGAGAACGAATATTCCCAATTCAAAAAACCGCCTCTCCATTTCGCGTCTGTGTACTTGTCTACTCTGTGGTTGCGACTCATGAGTGTTAAAACTTTCTATTCACAAAAGTGCGCTGCAGAAATGTTCTGTATTTTTACAAGGAATTTTTTGGAAAAATAGTTGCCAAACATATTTTTGTAACACCACAAATTAAAAAGAGTATATTTCACAAAATCTGTGTGTATAATTTGTAAAGGTCATGTCGAATTTTAATAATCAAATGTTGTATACTTCAAATAGATTATAAATATTGAGCCACATAAACGATTTTGTATGTTTCCAAAAATAATGTGTTGTAAATGTACAAAATTTCAGCTGTAGAGTTACACAAAAAATTTATGGCTACTAGTTTCCAAAGAATTGCTTGTAACAAGTTCAGAAATGTCTTGCTGTGTGTATATGTGCTGACGTGTTGTGGAGTAGGCCCTACAACTACTCGTGGCATCCCTACAGTCGGGCTCGGGAACATGAGGCTACGGTAGGTTCCCTCAGCATGCTCAGACCGCCAACGAGTTGTGTCTTCTGCAAGACGAAGCAGCAAACTCCTATAAAATTAAAACGGGGTTATTTAACCAGATCATACTTGAAAAGGCCTCCTTTTTAAATGTTTTTCTTTACTTATAGCACCCAATATTTATCCTGCTAAGGACACATTTCTTTACACGATGTAGTTCCGGCGTTTGAAGCACCATATCAAAACAAATTATACCAATAGGAGGCCTGTGATTTTTTTTACCAAGTGAGCAGTAACCGTAAAACACTCATATGACACTTATCATGGAAGCCCACGTAATAGATTTTTCTAATTATAACGAAACAGGTAGAGCATAATGAACAACGGAAATGTTTCTCTCTAGTGGATGAACTACTTGTATTCCCAGTACTCAAAAAAGAAAATGTCTCGTTATAAACCAGTTGTTTGGAGTCTTTATCTGTCCTGTCTGTCAACTTTGACTTCTTTAGTTTTGTTGACTGAACTGAGCAACCAGATGAACATGGTGATTCGTGATTATCCACATGTCTGGACAGTTCTCTGTTCTCTTCATGCACAGTCACCTCTTCGCTTGTGGAAATGAATTTACTATCATCTACAGTATGAAGTCTTGATTGCTTTACATTTGTCGAGAGCTATTGGATTCTTTATGGCTTTGATGGTTTAGGCTATTCACGGTTAAGTGAGCCCTTTTGAAGTGAACATTTTAAAAAATTTTAACTGCCCATATCTGCACTCGTTATAACACTTTCATTCCCAAATTATTTTTTTAATTTCTGGTATTGCAAATTAGAAAGTTCTTGATGCGTGATGTACTTGAGCTGGCAAAGAACTTGCTTCGTTATCACAACCAACCAGCCGCGGTCTTTGTGCTTGGTGATCAGTGATATGAACCAGTTGTTACGTAGCGCAGTAGGATGGTTTACGAGTCAGTTACACACAGGGAAGGTCATTGGCCATGGAGCCTCGCAAAGTACAGTAGCCATCAAATATAAGCTTTCTGTGCAACATGTTTACGATTGTCTACAATTGGCATCAAAGGGTTAACGAGTAGGCCTACACTGAGTGGCATTTTCCCAGTAAAGTTGGCAACGGCAGGGGAAAGTAGTTCCATGTCTTGACGTTGAATTAAAAGTTGTAGGTACACATTTGTGAATACTGAAATTATTTCTTTGACTTTCTGTTTTATTGTAAGAAACTAGAACATTAATAAAATATTCACTTTCTAATAATTTCAAAGGTTGACTTGACCGGCGCATAAATAAAGTGATTAAAACCTTGGCAAAGTTTATTTAGCTTGTAGTGGTAGAATACACAGTGTCTATACACATAAATCTTCGGCAGGGCTTTCAAAAACGTTTACTGTGAACATCATATAAAAATTATTTTTGCAGTCATTAACGGCAAACGTAAGTTATGCGTTCTTTGCCCCTGGTTGTACTGTGCTCCTGGCTATGGAACATATATTGGTGACGAAACAAATTATATAGTAAAGTAAGTCTTAGTTGCAAGCAGTCACTTATTTAATGTAATTTATGGTTTCAGGTGTTGCAAAAAAAATTTGATGCGAACAGTAGATACTTGAACACTTCACAGCGCTCGTTTCGTGATCACAACCAAGACGCCGTAGGTTCTGTGTTCGGACCCTCATATCCCATAACAGTAGCAAAGTGAGAGAATCAGTTACCCACATGGAGATTCATAGGCCATTTATTCTCGCAGTGTACAGTAATAACCTCCCGTTNAAGTGAGAGAATCAGTTACCCACATGGAGATTCATAGGCCATTTATTCTCGCAGTGTACAGTAATAACCTCCCGTTGTGTACACAACGCACGGAGAGGTTATTTTTTGCCGGTACTGTACAGTCCGAACTCAGTGCCCAATTGTGTTCTCTGTGAGTAACTGATTCACAAACCATGTTAAACGTACATCTTTCATCAACAGCCAAACACAAAACCTACAAATTACTGGTTGCTATGTCTGTTTAAAGTACAGCATGCATTAGAAAATGTCTTATTTACAACACCTGAAACCACAAATTAAATAGATTCTGGAAGAGTTAAGGAAGTATGTGTAAACCTCTCGCTATTTTTAGAATAATGTTTGAAACAAGACATGAGGTTTTGACATGTGAACTTGTTTCTTGAAAGCTCTATTTTAGTATCCTGTAATCATTAAAGGGAAATATATAAAAATTTCATTTTTATAGTTTACTAACGAATTTTTTTCCACTGTAGAACCTAACAGAGACGTCATCTGTGTACATGAAGTTTTTTTCAATTAACGCTTTTTAAAGGCTTTTATAAGATTTTCACGGGAAACTGAGCACTTTTGAAAGCCCTGCTTAATATCTAGTTGTATGCATATTTTGTATCCTTCCGCCATATTTTGAATTAATGTTTCCAGGAGCCTGATCACTTTGTTCGTGAGTCAGCCAAGTAACACTGTAAAGATATTAGAAAAGTAAACATTTTAACAATTTTCTAATTCTTACACACACATGAAATAAAAAACCGAAAACCAAATAAATAATTTTAGTATTCACAAATGTTTGCCTAACATTTCAAATGCNCACACATGAAATAAAAAACCGAAAACCAAATAAATAATTTTAGTATTCACAAATGTTTGCCTAACATTTCAAATGCAGTGGGAAGGCATGGAACTACTTTCTCTCCGCCGTTACCAACTTTACTGGGCGCATGCCACTTAGCAAGCTCGTTAAAATGTATCCAGGTAATATTTCAAAAATGTTAATTTCAGAAATGTTAAAATAATTATATGGACACTTTTTGGGGATCGGGGGAGGAAAATAATGAAACTAGTATTTTTTGNTTCAGAAATGTTAAAATAATTATATGGACACTTTTTGGGGATCGGGGGAGGAAAATAATGAAACTAGTATTTTTTTGTGAATTATATAAATACAATGATAAAGAAACCACATGGACATTGAGAGTAAGGGAGACTTAGGCCATTGTNTTTTTTGTGAATTATATAAATACAATGATAAAGAAACCACATGGACATTGAGAGTAAGGGAGACTTAGGCCATTGTTGCGCCACAACTCGTGAAATCATGCAGCGTCCTCGTGCGGTCCAGCCAAGTGTATCACAAAGAGACGAATTCCTGGACGGAGCCTGGCGAATATTGGAACGACGGACCTCCTTTGTGCGATCGTGGCAATTACGTCGAGGTGGTCACGTGGCTGGGAGGGGGGGGGAGAGGGTCAGGTTAATTTGTTTATCGGAGTTGCAGATGTTCCGGCCGTTTTCCGGTCGACGAGTTCTCGCCCCCTACGGCGGAAGGAAGCATTTGACCGGCAGGTAATTTGGCACAAAAGGCATTCCGGCAGGAAAATCATTCTCTTAAACATCGCACAAACTCATGGCGGGATATCATAATCTTGCCAAAACTTGGCGTTTCGCAGGTTCTTTTCTAAGAAGTCTCGGGAACGTGACAAAAAAACACATTTTGACGAATACAAAATCAACAAATCCGGCATTTAGTGGAACTAGTGACTGACAAGGGCAGCATCAACGTACATCAGGCAAGACATATACTACGACATTCGATAATAGCTTCATGGAATTGCGCCCGGATGTAGGCAGCCGCGCATCATGGAATCCACAAACCTATTGTCTTTTAACCTTACTACGTATGTACAGAATCATTTTTTTCAGGAATGACTTTGGCTGACAAGGCACGTACAAAAGCGGGAATGAACGGTGAGGCAATTGGAGAGCAGAACTGGCATTCGACAAGACAGCACTGTAAGAAACAGGCAGTGGCCAGAACAGGCCACCAATAGATGAGGTGTTTGGCAGAAAATGCTCCTAAACAACATGTCTGCACACGAGTTCTATAAGCTCTATCGAGTATCTCTCTCGGACATCTTCAAGTCTGGCCTCGTGTAGCGCTGGTGAGTAGTCACCGAAGCTATGACCTTATGAAGCAATGGAGTGGAGTCGAGATCTAGGCGGCTCTTAACATTGAGGTCTTGAGATCCGATGATGGTGAAGTGAGGTAAGCATGGAGCAGCGCCGGAATGAAAGGGCGGAGAAAACGGGAGATCTCCGAGAAAACATGCTGAACAGCGGCATCGTTCGGCACGATTCCTACACGCAAAAATCCGGCAGTAACCCCGCTGGGAATCGAGCCCTGTTCACCTGTGGGGGAGATGCGAGTATTCTAACCACTACACCACCGCGGCTCCTTTGTGAGGCAATGTCCAATATTGTATGAAGAGGCGTAAGGGAGGGAGATGTAATTATTGAGTGTACAAACACAGGGGGGATTGTAGTTACTGCCTATTGTATTCTAAAGTTTTAATTTTATGATGACCTATATGCTGGATCATTTTAGTTACATGTAATTGTTATAATATTCTGAATAATGCATAAACAAATACGCTTGGTGCATATTTCGAAATTCTGGAAATATGAGGTGTACGAACCACAAAAGTTAGATTAATATTACTATTGCAAAACTGCACCGTGTACAGTAGCACTATCATATATTCATGTAATTGATAGAGTACGAAATTTTTTGACTACGACATATACTTGCATAACAAACAACGTTAAAGGGAACCAACAACCAACCAAAAATCCGGGGACTAAAATGAAACTGTAGAGTGCAACACAGCGGTTATCATGGGTTCTTCTAAAGAAAAGTGGATGATAATGCATTTCGTTAATGATTCTCACTAACCACATTGACATACTCTCAAGGTAACAGCTCATTTCTTAACGTATCTTGACTGACCACTTACCTTAAACTGGTGCACAGTACCTTAGCTACGAAGTGAGTCTTAAAATAATCGCATATTAGATTTAATGAAGAAACTGCAGTATGTAAAGTTGTGGGAAAACAAAATAATTTGACTGAACTAGTGGATTACCTACGCGGCAATACAATACTGGCCCGTCTCGTCACAAATTGTTTCTTTATATTTGTTTCAGAATAAGTTTTCATTAGAATGCGTAATTTATTTATTTAATGACAGACGACAATGACTAGAGACCTGCAAAATCAGCGTTATATAATTGAGCTGCAGACTGAACTCGAAGTTACTGTGCTTTTGACCGACGTCTGTCATAGGCTGGCAGTATGTCTGGCACGCTTCGTGGCAATATTGAGCCAATAACGTAGCTTCAGTGGCGGACCGGTCAATCTTCTTGAACGAAGTCAAACAGGTAGGTGACCCCACTTAGAGGTTAGCGGCCAATGAAACCACTAACTGTGCTCTCTTATGTACAATGCAGTGGAGTTTATCCTGTGACTGAAAGAAAACGCGAATTTTGCAGGTCTCTACATTGTGCATTAAACTGTTTTATTGAATGTAGACAATTGTTACACATCGTCCGTATCAACCTTCGCGAGTTACACCTCGGCGCGACATGAGTGTGGCGTCATATAGGGCACGGCAATACATCAATGAAACGGCACTGGAAACACTGTGAGAACTGTGCGTCAGAGGTCATTTGCACTTCGCCGTGGGGGAAGGTGGGAGGGAAGGAATACGACGTTAAGCCCCTGTCACACTGTCAAATTTTTCCGTCAAATTGCTTCCAGAAAGTTTGGTCAAACCAATTTGGAAAGATGTGACGTCACCGAAACATCGTAAACACCGCCATTGAGTTTAGTTGAGAGATTTGCGTGGCTATTAACAACGAGGTATTAAGCCGATGAGAGTGAAATGAGGTGAGAATGAAGCAGTCCTGGAATGCAAGGGCGGGGGAAACGGGAGATCCCCGAGATAACCCACCAACCAGCGGCATCGTCCGGAACGATTCCCACTTGCGAAAATCTTGGAGTGATCCAGCCGGGGATTGAACCCGGTTCACCTTGGTTGGAATCGAGTAGTCTAACCACTCACCCACCGTGGCCGTAAACGCCGCGGCGCCGCTATATTTTTCTGAAAAAGTTAGATGGCTTCAGTTATCGTCAAACTATTTGTAAACTGGATATGCTCTAAAATATCTTGTATGTTCGACGAGTTCAGCCAATCAGAACCTTGCAAATAATAAACGTTTGTATCGGAATCCAATAAACTTTAAAAGAGTGACCAGTATTTAAAAATTAGAAAAATTTACGGATATAATTAATTGATTTAATATCTATAAGGATGTGAATTCTGGTGGAAGTGCACTTTGAGCCAAAATAGTTAAAAAATTAAATGTCTGTTATTTTTATCTCGCAAAAAATATGCACGATAAAAAAATTTTAAATTAATTTTAGAAATGAAAATATATCTGAAAGTTTCTTATACTCGCTAGTGTGATGGGCTGCATTGAAACACAACAGCATTTATCCCACTTAAGAATTATGTTCACTTAAAATCAGATTAAGTCTATAAAATAAATAACTTCGGCATTGTGACGTATTTTCTAACACATTCAAGATTTCTGTGACCATTCAAATGGACTGCATCCATTCCTTAAAAATAAGCTAAAGAACAGAACAAAGAGACTAATAATTTTCTATAAACATTGACAGGGAAAACGTTTTCCAGATTTATGATTGTTGTAGTCTTATATTAGTGTTCCTTTGAATTTTTGCTTCAATTTTCGCACCGCCTCTTCTGATATTGTTTTTATTACTCGATTGATTATTACAGTTGGTCGTTGTGTTCACTGTCGTAGTTGTTCACCAATTTTCTTCTCATGTCGCTTGTTACTTCATGTTCTTTTATCTGTTAGGATCTTCTGTAGTTCCTAGTTATTTGTTTTGTTCTTAGTCTTATTTTCGGCAATGTATATAGTCAATGAAAATGCTCACAGAAATCCTGCAACACAATCGGCATTGAACATTAAAGATAACATAAAAAGTAATTGACCAAATTTAGTGTGATTACAAAATTCACTAATGGAAAGATTTGTTTGAGCCAACGAAATACTTGTGTGTATACGGCGACACAAATAAGTAGTTTCTCTAACAAAATATTTTGCTGCTTAAACAAAGTTTGAAATGCAACAAAAATGATTCTGTTCAGGTAACAAAATATACACTTGAACTGACCAAACCATCTAGTTTGGCCAACAAAACCTGCTAGACAAAGAAATATTCGGTTTAATAAACGGTTTAGTCCAATCACGATTGCTTCCAAATTTTCTGAAGCACTGCTAAAGTTCTACTTTAAGGATATTCCTCCGCGTCGTGCAAACAAAACTTAACCAGATATAGAATATTTCACTAAAGAGACATCGCATTGCGTTCGTGCGCACTCTACGTAGCAATAATTGGCATAAGAACTGCTTCTTGCCAAACCACCTTTCCTTTATCCTTTGTGTATTATCCACATTAAGTATAGATTAAATATTAACATTTACAGATAGAATATATGTTAAAGTTCAGTTTAACAAAAAAAAAGTTCTTTTTTATGANCCACATTAAGTATAGATTAAATATTAACATTTACAGATAGAATATATGTTAAAGTTCAGTTTAACAAAAAAAAAGTAATTTTTATCAACACATGTATAAAACACATGTGATACATGGTTTATTTGGGAGAAAACCAAACACGTCATACATAAGGTGATTTTTCAAGAATTTGATTAAGAAAGTGTGAAGAAACTGCGAATAGACCACAGTATTTTGTAACAAACGTTTCTCTCAGTGTTTAATGGAAGAATTTCTTCTTCAAATGTAATTGTCAAGCATATGCGAAGGAGAGAATTTGACGGTGAGAGAGGGTTTTCGGGAGGAGGGGTGTTCGTGCTCTGTGTGTTGCGGAGTCATGCAGTTGAGAATACCATCGCCGTCAACTATGACACGTCCCCCAACCTCCCCCTGCGGGGGACAGGCACACCTGGGGCCACGCCGTCGTGACCGCAGGATCAGTCGATGGCCCTGCGATGATAAATATTCCTCGTCACGATCCAAATAATGCAGCATCCGGCGTGATACGGGCGTCGAACCCTCACCTCGTCGGCAGGACGGAAAACCTTCGCCTTCGTGCTGGAACTCTGCCTTGGAGATGGCGAGGGTCCGAGGTGACCGAGTTCACCTGAGGACGTGAGGACCGTGGAGGGAATATGGCGTAGAGTGCGCGTGCGAGTAGCGCAGTAGCCACTCTGCCGTGTTACAACCATTGAATAAAGATGAGGTAGACAGGTGTTTCGTCTTCTGCGCATGTACCTGACACTGACCTACCCCACGCCAATACTACTGTCGAAGTCACGTAGTCAACTGCGATGAACGTGTTAGTTTATATATTAATTTTTCAAAAGACAAGCACTTTTGTATGCATATAATACCTTCACCAATTCGAATTTTATCAATATGCATTACAAATTGGTTAGAAGAGGTTTACAAATGTATCGAAGCACTCGTTTATATTAACGGTGTTCTATTCTTGAATCCTATCCACGTCGTTTATGATAGTCGTATCGGCAGATAAGCAGTTCCATGGTGGGACACGGAGACTGGTTTTTCTCAGCTAACGTGACAACCCTACCCCATATTCACTCTATAGCTCCAACACATGACTGAATTTATGCGAATAGCACCGTCATAAACAACGTGGGTAGCGTTTGAGGTTAGAACACTGTTTACTCATAAAAATGCGATGGTGTGGTAAAATAAAATATTAGCAAGCACGTACATCATGTGACAGCTGTGTTGGCGAGGAAGGAGGCAACGTTAGGGACATTAATAGAAGATCTCATCGTTAGTCTAGTGTTGAGGCGCTGAAGTTGGAGATCCAAATTCACCAGAACCAGCAGGTTCCTTCGCTCCTGAAGTCTCTCTAGGTAGGGGTGCTCTATTAAAATGGTCTTTACGTCGTAAATTTCCTGCTAAAATTCATGTTTCGTAACTAAATATAGACTAACTTAGTAACTACAAGAAGGGAATTGAAGTCATTTTGTAAGAACGTAGTTCGGATCACACTCGCAAGAAACCACACACAGCCAAGTTTTTTTAAAAAGTTTAAACAAATAAGCGTTTTACACTTCCTTAACGGTTAATCGAACTATTTAAATTCATGGTTACTTTCTTTGTTCTACCCACTACGTATCCTCATGCGCGAAGTGTAAATTAACTTCTAAGTGAGCCTATTGATCAGTATAAGAGCCAACCAAGCGTGAAAATATAATATTGTTACAAATATGAATATGTAGTAACTATGCTAATTCTTGCTGTACTGTGTTCAAAAAATTCTAGTTTCCTGTGAACTAAATATTGCATCATTTTTTAGTAGTTGATGATATTGAAATACTTTTTCTAATAACAACATAAGCACAAGTTTTCCCATCAGTGTTTGCAATGTAGCCTATAAAGTAATGAAAGTAATTTTTTTTCAAAAGTTAATTTCGATGTTCTTTGTTAACCGTGAAATAGTTTCACAGTATAATCTCTTTAGGCATGTAATATTTCAAAATGTAACAATAATGTAACCACAAGAAAACAATAAATGTACCTCGCAAAGCATCTTTACGAAAAAAAAAAGAAAAAAAAACGGGGAAGTCCTCTTCGTATCCATATGCATGACTTAAATACATTTTTGCCAACAGAGCTCCAAAACTAACCTTTATTTGTTAGAATCGAGTGGAGTGTTTTTCAAGACATTAATATTGGCCTTTTGAAATGTAATTTAAGGAGATTTTGACTAAGTCTCTTCCCTCTCCTCATAAGTGCGCACTAAAACCATTTGCAATTATAATTAATTTATGAGATTCAAAATTGCTGTTCATCAAAATTTAAAAATGTCCATAAATCTGTTTCTAATGACGAAATTAATTATTGAATTATGTTTGTATTTATGAGAATAATGCATACAGCCTACATTGTAAGATACGGCACATTAAGTTATTTTATCTCTTATGGTAATTTGAAATTTGACACTGTACTTTAAAAATCTGAGAATACATACTTCATGAAGACATTTTATTTCAAAGAACATCTGTTTTCAAGTGTAAATCGTAAAGCAACGTTTTACCTTAAAACACTCAGCTAGAGTACAGTGCACTGTACTGTTTGGTGTATACTTGTGTGTACTAATTGTGTGTTTATCTTCATGGACATACTGCACTCCGGAAGCACCTCTTCCAATGCAAACAGAACACATGAATAGCGATGTAATAAGGAATTCCGCCACTGCACAAGCTACCTACAAAAAAACAATCCAATTATTGAAGAGCATTTAATTATTACTAACTGAAAAGGTAATGCAAAACATATAAACTCAGTGTTCATCACAAATTCAATAAAAACCTCCACTCAGAAAATCATTAAAATGGATGACATTTTGCAGATTAGTGAAGCTGTTTAATACAAGGGATGGTTTCATTCAGTGTCCATTAAAAATCTCCCTCACGTTAGTTCACCTTATCAGTCCATATGTTTAATATCTCGGCTTAGCCCAATTAATAAAGTTAAATGGTAGATACATTTGAACTCCGTTTCTGAAGGAAGTGTGGGGAAAGTTCACAGGAAATTCAGTAGGACAAAATCGTCGAAGTCGTAAACAAATATAGCAAGAATTAAATTAAACTGCTGCCATCTGCAACTCAATACAGGCTCTACTTACCTGTTAATTGGCACTGCAGCTACTCTAGAACACGGAGATCTAGTAGAACATCATGGTAACCTTATTGCTATATGCCAGGAATAACCTGATTTCAAAAGTCCTTTTTCACCAAAAATACTAATCAAGGCACTCTTCTTTTGCGCCACGCGCACACTATCTGCCTTAATTAACAGCTTTAAACCTTCTTGGCGTTAGGATCCTCTTAATATCACGTTGTTACTACATTTCCAATAGGCTGTATCAGCCGTCCTGGCTGACCAGCTAACACGTCCAGGATAAAATATGTCGCTGATAAATGTCGAAACAGATATTTTTTACAACACAGTCTAATTTGAATTTACCATAGCAATATATGGCTTAAAAATGAAGCAGTTTCGAAAATTCGTCCTGCATAATTACATTGTGTACCACCAACTATTGAACAATGTTTATTTTAAATAGATATTACATTGCAATTTATTTAAAACTACAGCTTCAGAATGCAGCATTAAAACATTACGCCAACAATAATTTAAAATTCTGAAAATATTTTTAACATTGGTTATTAGAAAATTTAACACTGCAATTAAAACAATTAAACGAGACAATAAGCAGACATTTACCAAACATAACACGCATGTAGCGTAACTAAATATAGTCCATACTGTATAAGAAGGCCACTTTCTGACAGGTCTGCGAAAGTAGCGCCACTGTTTACATCTGACTACGTATCCTTCCGCCATCAGGTGGTCCGTCAAGTCAGGGCTGTATTTTTATCAACACGCAGTCAACTAATTCACTTGCCATTGAACTGTATGCTAAACAGATTTTAAGATTTTTTAAGACTGACATCTGTCTAAAAAAATAAGTAGGTTATACAAGTAAAAATATAAAATATTGCAAATAATTAAATATTTGCTAACTCTTTTTTAATTTGTCCGAGAGAGTGAATTTGGGTTAACATTTGCGAGACGGTCTGATGTATCTATTATCACACTTTGGACATTATTGCTAAAATATTCGAGTTGGAAATATAGACGTGGAATAACGTCATAATTGCTTAAAAACTATTCACGCGTGTCTCACTTTCTACGGAAACAAAGAGATGGGTTTCGAGAGAACAATATGGTGTATAATTTACGTAGATGAACGATTACCAGCTGAATATAAATTACTTGTACTCCAAATCGTTGTACATGAAATATATGTTACTTTAAAAAATTATGCAGAGCTCGTGGAAAAATATAACTATTGGCATCTATTTGTAAATTCGTTATGTTTCGCGCAGGAAAGCGGTTAATTTCTGGCTGGTAATACCTCGCATAATATCCCAGCACGTCATGGCGAAGTTTGAGCCGCTGTTTTTGGATAACAGGTGGCGTATTTTTTAAAGTTGATTGTTCTTATATTATGGGCTGGAAATATATTTCAAATTCGTGTCGTTTCGTCAAATTATTTTAAAAAATAATTCAACAATATTATGCAATATTTCTGTATGCTTTTGGAATTAATAACAAGGACGTTTTTAAAGCGAGGTTGTAGAGGGATGATACGACATGAAAAAGCTTTCTGAAGTTAGCACAATTTCAGAAAACTTTTCCACGTCGTATCGTTCTATTGTACATTTTATTTTGAACACCTATACGTAACTACATTATCACGAAGTTTAGTTATTAACACTAACAACCATTTTTTGAGACATTGTAAAATAAAATGTATTAATAAATCTAAGAACTATTTCTTATCCGCGTATTTTCTGCTTTTCTGATGTGCATCGGCAGTGCACTCAGAATAGCCAACGTAATTTTAACTTTTGTTCGTTCGTGCATCAGCTGATACAGGATTTTGTAAATGGCACTTTGTTTGTTTCGTATACATTAAGTTGCCACTCACTCACTGTCAATAAGTGGCCTTCTTATACAGTATGGACCATAACAATGACTTCTGCCAATAGAACCGTCATGTAAATAATAAACATAAATATTTGAAATTATAAAAAAATCAAGTGTGCAGTGGAAGTAAAAATAATAAGTGCGCAAAATATAATATCATACGTCACACAGATTGTTCCCGTTTTAATATTTTACAAAAATCTCATGTCGATAATTTTGGAACTTGTATTATGTAGTGGCGCTTTGTGTTGTAATAATACACTTGCTAATTTTTAGATATATTTACATATATAAGCCACTATTTTCTCGTCGTTGATATTAATTAATATAACATTTGGCAAACCGTGCCCTATTTTGTTTTAAACAAAAAACAAAACGAAAATAGAGTGGTACGTAACTGAACGAGTAATCTCAGCTTCGACTGCGAGTCCTTGTTCGTCGTTACTGCCTCCACTGGCACGTCACCTTGCCCTTGTTCGTCGTTACTGCCTGCACTGGCACGTCACCTTGCCACGGTCTCCACAGTCGTCGGGCCGGAGCTTACTCTCAGAGGAAGGAAGACAGATTATAGAGTAAATTGAATTTCGATCGTTTCCTCGCCGGTTAGTCTGCAGATATTCGTGGCTCCGGCTGTGCTGTCGGCTGCGAATGTGAGAATGGCGTGGTGTGAAGCGAGAAGACTCCGAGAAAACCGCCCGACTCCTCCACTTTCATCAGCAACGATCACATCACACCCGACCACCTGATTCTTTTTCTCTCTCTCTCTCTCTATCTCTCTCTGGCAAACACACTGCCTTAATGCATTTTTCGCAGGGTGAGAACGGTAAAACTCACAGGATCCGACAAATACCAACAGTTGCTAAACGTATTTTAATTTACTCCTCCCTCAACCCCCTCCATAATCTGTGTTCAGTGGCGTATTATCATTCCACAATAATCAGTCTAATGTTGTTGCAACAAAATAATACTTTTGAGCCATTTATTTGAACCTTTACGTTGTACTAAAGTTCAGATTGTTGTGTCAAAGTTAATAATTTAGNAATACTTTTGAGCCATTTATTTGAACCTTTACGTTGTACTAAAGTTCAGATTGTTGTGTCAAAGTTAATAATTTAGACCGTTCACAAAGCCTTACATTGCTATAATTCAAATATACTGTTAAAGTACTAAATGTTGTACTACGCTAAAGATAACATTAAGAAAAAATATTTGTATTACTAAGACATTGAAGAAATGTTCAGCCAACAGTAGTTTAGGCTGACTTGACATGACGTATTAAGTTTCATGGTGGGACATTCTGTAGTCCCGCAGCGTTGTCAAATGGTGGATAATAGTCGATAACCGCGTAAATTGAAACCACTTTATTTAAATTTTAAAACATATAATCAGAACAAAATGTAATTTTGATTTACTTACCAACCTTGCAAAGCAGTTTACGTGTGCAAAAAAAATATATATTTTCAGAGCATGAAGTACTTCAACATAACGAGCAAGTGCTGCAGTTTGCGGTTATATAGGCTGTTCTCAGTAAAGTGAGTACTTTTGAAAGCCCTCTCATTAAAAAAAATTGTCAATAAATACACTGAAGAGCCAAAACAACTGGTATACCTTCCTAATATCGTATAGCACCCCCCCCCCCCC
>NQII01003580.1:191564-219682 GCA_002778355.1 Clitarchus hookeri
CTCAGCGATGTCGAAGATGTGATGTTTTACCGGATTCCCGATATTCACGGTACACTCGTGAAATGGTCGTACGCGAACATCCAAATGTTATCGCTACCTCGGAGATGCTATGTCCCATCTCTCGCGCGCCGACTATAACACCACGTTCAAACTCACTTAAATCTTGATAACCTGCCATTGTAGCAGTAGTAACCAATATAGCTGCCGACCGCATCGCGTTACTCTGATTGGTTCCATACCTCTGTTATTCACATACGCACGTCTATGCCAGTTTTTTTTTGGCTCTTCAGTGTAAATCTGATTTCATCCTTAGACGTCAACTTCCGAGTGTGGTGGGATATACACACTGTGCTTATTGCTTACACGACAATATATATTTTAAAAAGATGGGTAAAGAATAAAAAATGGCGGAAAGGAATCAATAACTAGGATCTTAAAAGTGGTTACTTTGTGTTAACAGCCTATATAATGTAGAATGCCTGCAATATGAAACGTAGTAATTAATTTTAATATGGAGGAGTTGGTAGGACTTTGANGCCTATATAATGTAGAATGCCTGCAATATGAAACGTAGTAATTAATTTTAATATGGAGGAGTTGGTAGGACTTTGGGACATCGTGAAACGGAGATTATCACGCACACAGAACGTGGGTTCAATTCGCCCCATTTTTTAAATGCTTTTTTTCATATGTAATGTTTATTTTCGTGACAAAATAACTGTACATAACTTTTTTACATCGGAATTTTGTTCCAGAGAAAAGGAAAACAAAGAAAATTGTTAACACAGGCGTTCACACCAATTCANGCCTATATAATGTAGAATGCCTGCAATATGAAACGTAGTAATTAATTTTAATATGGAGGAGTTGGTAGGACTTTGAGACATCGTGAAACGGAGATTATCACGCACACAGAACGTGGGTTCAATTCGCCCCATTTTTTAAATGCTTTTTTTCATATGTAATGTTTATTTTCGTGACAAAATAACTGTACATAACTTTTTTTACATCGGAATTTTGTTCCAGAGAAAAGGAAAACAAAGAAAATTGTTAACACAGGCGTTCACACCAATTCANTTTTTTACATCGGAATTTTGTTCCAGAGAAAAGGAAAACAAAGAAAATTGTTAACACAGGCGTTCACACCAATTCAACACAAATTTGTTTTTCCGCGACATAAACTCCGCCTTAATATTGGCAGTACTGCAAGGAGGTGATATTGTTACAAAAGTACTGCATATAACAGTTACATTCACAGAATAACAGTGTACTACATTAACAGCAACAATAGATACTGACGGATCACAGATAACAAACAAGTACTGTAATTGTAACATTAATACTGTTGCCACTTTTACCTGTGTGCTGAGAAGTGTAACGGAAATTAAGAAATTTTTTTAATGCGCCATACTGACGATAGCATTATAAATGCACCTCACTATGAGAATGTTTCATTTATTTGTTAAGCAATATTAGTTATTTTACCCGAAACGAAAAGACTATCAGCTAATACCAACACCTATTGCACGGATCACTAAACGTTAATAGCACTTCATTTGAACACGTCGTTCTACACAAAACACACCCTCAATTTAATTTCTTGTCTTGGCAAATCGTATCGTACTGAACTTGAAATCAAGACCCAGAGAGGAAGTCAGACGAAGCTTACTATGTGTAATGCTTAAGTTTACTGTTTAGACAATTTACTGCTGATGTTGTTACAGTCTAGTCAAGACGGTGACGAAACATCAGCTGTTTAAGGCTGCTAAACAACGAACAACCAACTTAAAAGATCAGTTTGTTGTTGGCGATACATGAATAACCACTCTGTATAGCGCCGGCCCATTGTAGTTTACTTAAAATAGAACATTCTGCTGCGGAAAATCATATATCTGAATCTCAGAATGGTAAAATACAAACAAATAACTTTATTCTCGATTATATATACTGAATTCTTTGAACCTTGTTTATAATATTACGCTTTCAATCGTGTCGACTTGTGATTTTTTATGTATGCACTATTGATTTCTCGCCTGTAACATGTTATGTTGTACAGCGAAACACAGCTGTCAGCCACATTGCCTGCCAATCAAAGCCAAGGGGCGCGCTATCCGCGCGTAAATGAATCTAACGAAAAATTATCATGCTTGAAGTAAAATCTTTCATTAATATAGCATTACATATATTTTTTAATTAAACGATTTAAAATTAAGAAAATTAAGTTCTTATTTGTTTTTAAGAACTATCATAATGCAAGACATAAAACCTCTTTAATTTTAAGAAATTAGTATTTTAATGGACGCTGGTGTCCAAGAAATATTAATTGTACCAAAATCGCATATATTTAAATATTTTTTCTAGCATAGCTGTGTGATTAAAATGTGTCATCCATCTTTACTTTAATGAACAATTTNCATATATTTAAATATTTTTTCTAGCATAGCTGTGTGATTAAAATGTGTCATCCATCTTTACTTTAATGAACAATTCTTCAAGTAGACAAAACGAAACAGTTTTCATTGCCACTATTTTATTTCAAAATGTATAAGTACTGTTGATTGTGAAGCTGAATTTTTGTAAAAGTAATATAATAGCATGTAACATAAATATTTTTAAGTTATTATATATAGCCACGTTACCATGGTATCAAAATAACGCAGAAAAGTCTTATTTGCAGAACAAGCATTCAAAACCCATAAAAATAATTTTAATGGAACTATAATTTTATGTGCTTTATTTTGAACGAAGTCTATTTCTGGATTATGATATTTAATTCCTTTTTCAGCCTATACAAAATTTAGTTTTTTTCTCGCAGTATTGCTTGGCATCTTAACGCCCCTCTTTTTTTCTCTCTCTTAGGAAACAATCTTTCCTAGCTTAACATTTTTCATACAGTAAGGCACCATTTACAGAAGAGTTTGCTGTGTTGAGTTGCCTTAAAATACGGTCTCGCATGAAGAGCTATAATCTGAACATGCGATTATTGTCATATAGTCTTTATATTATGTTACAAGAATAAATAGAAACGGTATAAATGTTCTCATAAGGTATTCCTCAATACGTGCCGTGAGCTATTCACAAAGAAGAAAAACTTTCAATTTGTAAGTTAAATAAATATGAAATATGTAAGCCACAGTGGCCTCTACTCTTCTTGGTTTTAGTGAAGATAACCCATGCGCTAATAACTTGGCCACCCAAGTACCTACGACTCACAGCGTGTCTGTGTGATGGCGTGGAAGCACAAATATTTCCCATTTTCGGAACGTCGCATACATCACAAACAGAAATCATGATATTTCCATTGGTTTTTTTTTAGTTGCGTCTATCCACGTTTTTTTCCCCCCATATTTAATTGCTTTGTGCTGTTACCTTTGTAGTGTCGTTCTGTTTTTTTTTCTGTATTCACCACTGGATTCGTGTGTGTTGCCTTTATTGTCGTCCAGAGGTTTTTTTTTTACAAATATCTGTAAATTCATTTTTAGTTGTTCGTTTATTTAATACTCGTTACAGGAGTTTGTCTCGTTTTAGGTTTTATTACTAGTCTAATTCCTTCTGCACTAACCTTTTTTTTTCGTATTTTCATAACTTTTTTTTGCCATCTTATTTTCATGTTCTGGATTCTTTATGGAATACAAAGCTCTGCAATGCGGCATTCCCAAAATAACAGTATTTTAATTCATTGCAACCTCTTTCATTTATTCAGTGGTTCCAGTCAATTTTATTATATTTCTACATAAGTAATTTTGTGTTTTTCCGCGCCAGTCGCTATTCGTCGCCACAGAGTTTAGATGATAATAACAGAGATATACGCACAATGTTTCATAACCAGTCCATTTAGGAGTGTACAAAATAACCCTATATATATTTTTTTCCTATTTGAATTTAATTATTTACGCAAATAAGTTATATTTTGTAGCATCGGCCCTGTACAGTGTAAATTTTACACTATGTAATTCACTTTTACGATACATAAAGATACATTCACTTTTACAATACATAAAGATACATTTACATGCTAAAATATAAACTATAAACTATCACTCTGCGTTGTCGCTAACGTAAATAAGGTTTCATTTTTACTTCTAGGAAAACGAATATTTTCTTCGGAATTGATATTCTGCAGTACTTGGCTCTGAGATACGATTCACTGAGTCATTAGTTAAACGGTCGCTTTTACATGCATCATCATAAAAATGTACGCATCCTGTATCAATCATTCGGTGTCCTCGAAAGTTGTAAGCACATTTTACAGCGTCTCGCATACCATACCTCGCATACTCGCATACCTCGCTCGCATACCATACCGCTCACGTGGTGGTATAGGAACTACTGCACATGATCGTCGCTCGCAGTATCCTAACTAATATTATAAATGCGAAAGTGTGTTTGTTTGTTTGTTTGTCCTTTCGCGTTGCAGCGGAGCAACAGATTAACGTGATTTTTTGCAAAGAGATAGTTGGAGGGCCGGGAAGTGACATTGGCTATTTTTTATCGCGAGAAAATATCTCAAAAAACTTACAAACGATAATAGTTAATCAAGTCGGAAAAAAGTTTGCCGCCAGCGCTCTCTCTCTCTCTCTCTCTCTCTCTCTCTCTCTCTCAATACGCTGTCTAAACCGTTAAAGATGGATTAATATAATTTAGTAAAGAGTTGAGTAGAATAAAAAGACCTAAAAAAAAAAACTTAGGTGAAGCAGATATCTATCTATAAAAGAGAAATACAAACAAGTTTGTTTACCATTTAATGCACCTAGACGTTGAGTTTTATAATATACTTAGAATATAGCAGATAAACACTAAGTAAAATACAACTTTATTAAAAAAAAAACCTAATCAATAATTATGTTGTCGACGCGAGCGGAGCCGTGGGCACAGCTAGTGTTAAATAAATGCTGTGGCCTCAAGTGTAACCTCTTGAAGTCTGGGAGTACGTTTCTTGCAAGACAAGGCTCGCTCGTGTATTATTCTGGTTTCCCAAGAATTGTTATTTAATATTTCAATAGTTGTGGGGCTTACCCTACCCATTCGCCTACTTTGTCGCCAATCAAACATTCGTGGGAACGAAAGGGACGCAAGTTTCCTCAAGTGTTCTTTATTTGCAGTATAACTCGCAACAACTAAGGGAAAATATGTTTTTATACGGTATTTGTTTTATTTTACATTTTCATCTAGGCACGAGGCTTCCCAACAAGGTATTAGGGGTATCCTGGGGGGGGGATAAGACACAATTAGCTATTCTAACAGCTCAAATACGTTTTCTACTGTGAGGGTATGACAGCAACTGAACTGCAAGCCGGCGGACGTGACAAGGCGGTCGGCTTACTAGAACACACCAATGTAAAGAATTTAAAAATAAAAGCGTTTAATAAAAAGAGATTTTGGCTGACGAAGACACTGAGGAATCGATTTGCGATTTGCACTTAATGGTATTGCATACAACATTTCGCACTAACAAATTTTAAAAACGCACTTACTGGACGGTTTAATAATAGAAA
The DNA here is from genome assembly GCA_002778355.1 of Clitarchus hookeri. NCBI lineage: Eukaryota > Metazoa > Arthropoda > Insecta > Phasmatodea > Phasmatidae > Clitarchus > Clitarchus hookeri. The sequence goes on from NQII01003580.1 coordinate 197,060, forward strand.
ACCACAACTTGAGATCGAGAAAATTAAAAATGTGCAGTTATTTAAATCATCTGTGAATTACCATTTTTCAGTTAATCCATAACAGCGAGATGAACGGAGTGTAAACTAATTTCCGTTATCTTATGTGCCGCAGAACATCACTGTTATGCAGCGAAATTGTGATATCTTCTTTCTTATGTCTCTACCGTCACATAATCAAAATCTTGCGTTAATTTTTATGACAATGAGTGTAGTCTAGCAATGGACAATGATGAATCGTGAGAGTAGTCCGGCATACATCCGCAACATAAACGTCGGTTGGGTACCTCCCCATAGAGATGAGGCGCAGGTTTGCTGTGGCAGCCTGGGACGCCCTTACAGCAGCCAGACCGCACCAGGCGGCGTCCCTAATTGCGCCCTCTGTGTGCGCACGAGGCGACGCCGAGATGCTTTCTCCCGTCCCTCCTCCCTATCTCTTGTTTTCTTTTCACGGTCTTTGAGCCATAATCGGAAGAAATGGTTTGTATTTGTATGAAGCCTTCCCCGGAGCAGGGCGAGGTGTGTGTGTGGGTGTGCGCGTGTTGCAGGGGGGGGGAGGCTGAGACCCTTTCTTCTAGGGAGCTGACCCCAGCACACTAACAGCGCCAACATTTTTTTACGTTCCCTTTTTTCTCCTTCCTTATCCGCTCTCCCTCTTGAACCATTTAGTCCCTCCGCCCTCCCCTCCGCCAACCCTCCCGCCACGACCCTTCATAATAATCGTTGAGATGGGAGCAAAAATTCTCTGCTATTTCAACCCCCGCGGCTCCTTAGGCCGTTCTGCTGCAGTACACTCGCTTCTTGTCACAACATGGCGCCTTTCCTTTTGCCTGTGAAAATGCCATGGCCGCTCTGGAAGAGCCTTGAACCCTGAATGGTTCTGATCTGCAATAAGCTCATTTGGTACATGTGTCCCTCTTACTGAGCCCGAGTGTGGTCCTCTTAGTAGTTTTCGCTGCCTTTATTTTGATATTTTTATAAAATCACGATACTATTGTTAATGAATGTCGTGAATGTGCGCAACCAGTCTCGTTTTTTACCCAACATCAAGTAACGTAGTGAAACTGAGCATCATGAATCAAATAGAAAGCTAAAATATCGTGTTATGGATTCACTTATTGCCAAATTTTCTAAATTCCTTTGTTTAGCCGTGTGTTAGATGTACTGAATATGCAGAAACTTATTTATTTTTTGTAATATTTACAAATAATAAAATTAATATATGTATGTGCTAAATTTTTTTGACTGTGCTATACAGTTCGGCTGTTGGTACTGTAAATTTCGTTCTGCCAATCTCGCATTTCAAACAGTGATTGCATTACAGTTTGTTGCTATGAATCAACAAACTGTGTTAACCCAAGCAAATATTTTTTTTAATTCTAGATACAGCCTCTCATGGTCTGCTTAGTAACAACGAATTAAGGGCACTTTAACAAGTGACCGCCCAAAATGCCTTTATTTGCATTTTGTAAAATGATTTCTGAATATTTAATTTCTAGTATTTCTTCATCACACCCAATTGGTGCTAACGTTAAATGTTGGATTTTATGACACGGACGAAACACACTGAATAGGCTACATTTAACTTCAAGGTGTAGAAAAGGGCGTCGACCTACTTCTGTCACTGGACTCTGTTCATCGCTAGGTTTTTGATCCTCAACCAAGTATCAGTGCCTTCAGAGTGTAGACTCTACCCCAGTGTGTGCCTTGGTTCACATATTCGTCAGGTAACTTGAGGATTCAGTTACAGGGCTTGTCTGGCGCTGATATCCCCATCGCAGCGCAATGTGTAGCCGTTTTATTTCCATTTCTTGTGGCGTACCTCAATGACCGTACGTATCACGTCCTGTTTCACGGCTTCTCGTCTCAGGTGACTTGTGGCCTGCACATCCTCAGCAGTATTCATAAACATTTGGCGTAAGTTTACAGATTCTTGATGATTTGCTTAATCGTCTTTCAAGATTCACGGCCGTAGAGCCGGACGGATTCATGCTGGTGTTGGAAATACGCAACTTGGCGCTAGTGTTGAACTCGCGCGATCTCTGCGTTGCTAGCAACATCGCAAGACTTTCTTGTGTTTTGGTCTAAGTATTCTTGATTATTTATAGAAATAGGACTAAATTGACTTGCTCAATCTTCTGGTTGTCCCAAAAGAAACATTTATTGTGCATGTCGTTAGACTCCATCTCTCTAGTCACATGGATTTGATAGTTTCTTGTTTCTGCCTTAAGATCATTGAATTTAACTGTCAAATATTTAAAAAGATTGGCCACAAACTACATAAATGCCCTCTCTTTATAATTTTCCCTAAGATTGCTAGCGGTTTTTTGAGAATTTTCTTATGAACTGTGCGTTTATAAATGTCTACCACAAGACGCAGTGTCCATAGTATAGTGGAACAGAGAAGGAAAGGCGCAGTTGCATTAACTGATGAGGCGTATCTTTCAGGCGTGGTTGGATATGTGAGATCTTGCGGAATGAGTGGTCCTGGGTTATGGAGTTTCATATAAAAATTATGTGCGTCTGCTGTTTGTTAAGGCGAGGCTTAGGATGTGCTAGTGATTCATTAAATTGGACAATTCTGTCAAATACAGTTGTTTAAGCTGGTGGTAACGAACGTTCCTAGTTGTTTACTCTGGCTGCTCTCGTTTCCTCTCGTCACCGGCTTACTGCAGTTGTTTAATGTACAATCGTCCTTTGCTTCTACCTAGTTATCAGCCCGTCATTCATCAGTAGAAGTAAAATCAGCACATTAGAATGCCTGAATAATTTTTCCCGCACAAATAACACGTAGGAAACGTCGAGACTAAACACATTCAGACAAGCATTGGGAGGTGATTTTTAGTTTTAAATTCACCATCATGACGTATAACTGTGTCATAACGATTCAATTATTTCCCATAACATCTTAAATTTCGTTTTTAGTAGACTTACATTTCCAATCATCAGTTAGTCGATACGATACCAGTTACTTGTGTGCAAGCTTTGATACTTACGGTACTAAAATGTTTCGCTTTATTAAATAATTAGTACATGCATGGAAATAACACAATAAGTACAAAAATTGGAACATCAAGAAAATAACTAAAAGGCATCAAAATAAAATGGAAACTACCTATTACACCATGTGGCTAGTTATGTTCACTTCTTTTCNAAAATAACTAAAAGGCATCAAAATAAAATGGAAACTACCTATTACACCATGTGGCTAGTTATGTTCACTTCTTTTCATCAATTTCTTGCACGAGAAAAGCTTTCAAAAGAATTGTTATAACAATTTGAATGAAAACAACTAATGTGTGGTCTATATTTACTAGTATCTTGAAAACTTCCCCATTTTTTGCAACTATATATATATATATAATTATAATTATTTTAAAGAGTGGTCTTACTGAAAACCATATGTTGTAAATACTACAAACAATTTGATCTGTAATAGCTCTGAAAAAATGTNAAAGAGTGGTCTTACTGAAAACCATATGTTGTAAATACTACAAACAATTTGATCTGTAATAGCTCTGAAAAAATGTTTTCTGGTTGTGTTTACATCGTGTTTCTTTATTTACCACTTTTTGTTAACAAATGAAAACAATTTTTAAGCAATCAATAAAACTACATCAAATAATTTGCAAGTGATTTCATTGAAGAAAGATTGTGAAATGATTGTCAAACTTTTGTTTCGTGTTCATCCTGTCTGTCTTAAAGCCTTTTCGACGGGCATCTTGGATTTACGGCATTTTCGCCACAGCCTGCATTACAGATTTTTCATTATGTTTCACTGATCGACAAGGCATTGGAAATTGGTTTATAACTGTTACTTATATAATTTCTGTAATGGCCTGCAAGAAATCATATCTTATTTCTTCCGGGCAGTCAATAGCAAAACACGACGACGGCAACGAAGCTGTACCATTTTAATTGACCTTCAGAAGCTGTAATTTATGCTATGATGTGCGAACAATTTCCTTGAAGAGTTTGAAGAGAACTCTGTGGCAACTAAAGTGCTGAATCTAAGACATCAGATAGTGATTCCCGTCAACGTCTCGAGCATTCGCCCAACGCTGCGCCTACAGAACACGCAACGGCGACGGCTGGCGCCCGTGCACAGCGGCTGTCCGCGCGCCGTCCAGTTTAATTGCACAAGACTCGACCCCGAGCCAGTCCGATCTTTAGCTCGGCCACAGCATCGCACAGGACCCGGGCGAGGGATGTGGTAGAGGGTGGGGGTGGACGAGATGGCTGCGGGGGAGGTTGTGAGGGGAGGGGGCTGCGAGGAGGAAGAAGGAAGCGGTGAAAGTAAAGCACGCATTTTTATGGGGCTTTTTTTTTGTTCCTCGCGAGCGGGATGAGGGAGGGATGAAGGGATGAAATGATGGGGAGTCTGTGCTGGACCCTCTTAGCGCTCCGGCTCGGCGCAGCAACGTCACTTTGCGTTTTTCGCGCTACTTAGCCGACCGAAGCCACGACGCGCAACACAGAGTTGCTCTTCGCGCCGCCTGCTTCGCCCAACGTGCACCGCTGCAGACTTAACACGCCTCCTGGCTTTCAGCATTCATTAATAAATAAACACCCGGCCGAGTCAACCTTGTCCGTTTACACTGTTTCTATAAAACTGCCGAGTCTAGTGCTATCTTTGGCACTCGTTTACATGAGTAGGCAGCTGCTGCAATGTAGCCTGAGATAGTAAATGGTAACTGCATACGTACAATATTTCATGAATAATAATTTCATGATTCCATGCAAAAATATTTCGTACGTGATACTAAAATCAAAGGTTTTTCAAATTTCGTATAAACATTATGCATGCACTAGCGAATAAAGATAGGGAAAAAATNGATACTAAAATCAAAGGTTTTTCAAATTTCGTATAAACATTATGCATGCACTAGCGAATAAAGATAGGGAAAAAATGAACTGAAACTGACTAGCAGACCATTATTTTTCATCTGCGGTGTTGTTCAGATCATCTACCCCACTTTGGTGTTGGTATGTGAGCTGTTATTACCCATGACAATCAATATTATGATATATACAATTATATACCCTATTAATTAAAACATTTGATAAGCGAAAGTTACCAGTTTGTATGTGATTAAGGTAGCAATATTTTTTCTCAGATAATCTGTGACNGATACTAAAATCAAAGGTTTTTCAAATTTCGTATAAACATTATGCATGCACTAGCGAATAAAGATAGGGAAAAAAATGAACTGAAACTGACTAGCCGACCATTATTTTTCATCTGCGGTGTTGTTCAGATCATCTACCCCACTTTGGTGTTGGTATGTGAGCTGTTATTACCCATGACAATCAATATTATGATATATACAATTATATACCCTATTAATCAAAACATTTGATAAGCGAAAGTTACCAGTTTGTATGTGATTAAGGTAGCAATATTTTTTCTCAGATAATCTGTGACNAAAACATTTGATAAGCGAAAGTTACCAGTTTGTATGTGATTAAGGTAGCAATATTTTTTCTCAGATAATCTGTGACGAATCACTTATTCAACTAGGAAATAATATTTAAATAATATCGAAATTCATTAAATCATTTTATATTATTTTAATTCAAAATCAATTATGATTAATTTGTATTTTTAAGGTTTTTTTTCTACTCTACTGGAGGGCTGTCAAAGCAGCTAAAATAAATTCGCGAATCCAAAACTGATGACAAAAACTCTAAACGAAAAATTATCTTAGGAAAACTCCTGAAGCAGGAGCCCTACATGAGTAAAGTTTTCGTGATTTTATTACGTGGTATACTAGATAACTTGGTAAAAAAAAACCTGTGCATATTAACGATGAATGAAACATAAATTACAGAGGAGGGAAGTGTAGCGCTTCAAATATCCATAAACAAATATCACGTTTATGCGAGACAACCATGAATACAATAAGTGAGGGGGTCGCAAATGTAACATTGTATATTAGCATGTACAGATCCGGGCCAAGTTCCTCCAGAACATTCCATGACATCGAAAGATACCAAGGATATAGCAGCAATCTTAAAACGTTGTACAGCGTTATACGAGATTTTATTAGATAATTAGAAGAAACATAAATAAGGAAAGAATTTTTATTAATTTTGAAAGGATACTAACTTTAAAATTCTGAAGCAGTATTTGTTAAGAAGTAGGCTTATGCCGAAGGTGACGCACAGGATTTCAGGAGTAGGAGGCAGGAGGTATCCGCCACGATGACACAAGGGCGGGCGGCAAACTAAGATGGCAGTATTACCGACAAAAGCACTAGTTTTAACCCAAAAATCATATCAGAAATCAATTATTTTACCCAAAAATCACTTCTCCACCTCAAAATTTTTCTTTTTTTTCCCCAAACCCTCTGAAATTTCCAAAAAATTGTGAAAAAACTGCTCGCTCCTAAATGTGGTTGACTGATTCCTCATTGTGGCTGAGGTATCTCGAACATCAGTCACAATGAGCAATCTGAGGAGGAGATCAAATAAAATTAATTTCAAAATAAATAATAAAAGTAAAATTAATTTTTATAATTAAAAAATTTTAATGCGGAAGTATTGAGTAATGCATTTCACCAGATTCGTCTTTCAAGGCACACAAGCTCGTGGTATCATATCGATTATGTAATCCAATGACAGGACCACCTTATTTATATTCGATTTNTTTCCCATGACACTTGGTAACATTTAAAAGAGGAACAATTACCATAGAGGATGGGGATTCGAACCCACAAACAATCGTACAGGGGTGGGGTTTGCTGTAACCACTGAAATACTAAAGCAACAGTTAAAATATATACTTAAATCTGATAAGATGACACCAAAAGGAAAGAGGCTGCATTCCTTCGTACAATTGCATTAGTGTATTAGACATTTTGTTAAATTATTTTTATATTTATTTTTAATCAATACATATATGGCTCATGACCACATTTATTGGAGAGATTTTTCAATTTAAATTCTTCGTATTTACAATTTTTAAAATTTTTTAAAAGCAGATGTATTAAAAACATTTCCTTATTTTCAGTCGCGGTATGAATCACATGTGTCTTTGCTCAAATTGATTGTTTTTATATATTCTTTGGAATAATTTTGAAGGAGACAACATTTTTTTTTTCGCAAGTCGGCTCGTAAGCAAGCGAATATGTAGAGGCATTAACGTAGGCGAATATAATTTGCGGACTCTTAGGAGGCAGGCTCGTGAAAATCCGTCTGCAAGCATCGTTTATATCTGTTGCTACAGGAAAGTATGTTTAATCCCTTTATAACCATACTGATTTGCCAATATGTGCTTCGTTTATATGTTTTTAACGAAAACAGTATATAACAGAAGGAGCAGGAATGAAGTTGTCTTCATAGAAAGAGATGTTGCACCTGTTGATGAGTTGTTGAGTGATACGTTCGTACTTGTAGTAATTGAAACGCAGGAGTTGCAAGAATGAAACGATGTTTCTGTTGTCAATCACGCCGATGATAGAAGTTGCAGAAACCCAGATATAAACTTATCAGCACTGTAGGCCCCTTAGAGACATAGCCATCATCGATCCATAGGCATTTCACTTACCTAGGCTTCTTGTATATACACTTCATGATATCATGAAATGTGGATATTTTCACGTGTTCGTAATCCATACCATATACAAAGATGGATTTTCTTATTTTGTTCCCATGTTTTTTTTTTTTCGTCCCTAAAAATAAGTATGAGTATATAATGTTTAAAACAAAATATCTTTTTACCTTGCCATGTATAACTGAATTTCTCTCGTAAAGGAAAGTGCGTGTTTGACTCAGCTGGTCTGTCACCCTGAAGCCTGAAATGACTACCTGCAAAATGAAAATATAAAGCATGACCTTTCAGTGCAAACTCTGCCAGAGGGAGTCAACAGATAGTGATATTTTGAAGAGAGATTCTAAAATTGTAAGCATGGTTCTCTGCAACTGCAATCAGTACCACAGTCAGCACTGCAAACCCCGCTGATAGCACCACACGAACCGCAGTTAGCACCACACACACACACAGCAATCAGGGTTAATTTAAGGGTCATGTGGTCTCATATAGTGGTCATTAGGGGTAATGTAGGGGCTATGGCGTCGATTGGCCGAGCAGATGGAATGAATGATAGGTTATGGGCTGGTTTGAACTCTATAGTAGCTTGGTACACTTGAGATATGATGGATGATATAATTGACATTTTGGGTGGTACGATAAATTTGTGATGGATGAGTTTTTCTTTTTGGTCATAGAATATGTTACGGCTAGTACATTGGGTGGTCTGGTATCAGTCGGTTATGTTACATTGACAGATGGTAGGGATTATAGTGATATGTGCTGGCCTTGAATGTATGGTCGCTTGGGTAGATGTGATGGTGTCTGACTTTCTATTTGACTATAATTGATTTTAAATATAATTCTGCTTGATCCGACAGTTCATTTGTAAGCGTAAGGTGAATACTCCTCGAAGTGCTGATTGGCCGCAGTCAAAATTAAGCGCGTTTCAGATGTCTTGACATGTCAAATTTTCTTAAGTGGCTGAAATATCGCTATGCATGTAGGACATATGTGTGCTTAGGATAAGTATGATCTTTATCTGAACTATGGTAAGTTAGGTTGTGTTAGGTTATTTAGAATTTTCTCTGACCTTTAGTAGGTTAGGTAATGTTAGGTTATTTTTAATTTTATTTTTTGGCTTTGATAGGTTAAATTTGTGTTAGTTTGACAGATAACAGTTATGTTCGTGTTTCGGCTGTTCTGAAATCCTTAGTTTCTGTTAAATTGAGTTATGGTTGGTGGAACGTTGAATGGTAAAGTGTCAGCTTGTGAGTATACAAGGTGCTGGGTTCCAGTTAGGAAGTTAGTTTTGACAGTGGCAGGCGGGAAAGACACTTCGTCTCAGCTCGTGTAAACAACTGGAATATATTCTGGAGCCAAATATGGCTGGTCCATCAGCTTCTGAGATTGGCACAGTTCTGTAGACTTCTTCAGATGGGGCACCTGCGGCAGTAGCACCACCATCGTCTTCTTCAGGCATGACACCGACAGCGCCATATACTGCTTCCAATGGGGCACCTACAGTAGCGCAGACATCAAAGACTTCGTTGCTGTTACTGCGAGGAGATATTTACTGCAAGTTGCAACGCTCGGTGACACGAGGTCAACTGTATTTAGAATGTGGGGCGTGCTACTTTTACATGTGAAAAATGCCAACTGTAGTTTGGTGGCGAAGTGACAACCTGAAAAGACATCTCGAAACCGGTCTACCTTCAGTCCCTTCTAAGTCTTATCTGTGAACATTGAATCTGAGCTGTGCTGAGGTGATAACTTACATGACAAGGACTCTAAAATCATGGAAGCAGAAAACTTCTGTTGTGAATGCCATCGGCAGATCATTGCTTTCATCAAGAATTCCATGCAGCTATTGCAACAAGACTTTCGTAAACGCCAATGAAGCACGAAGGCATGAAAAGTAAGCATGTGTAAGGAGTATCGCCCGCATGGGATATCGGTGTGAGAAGTGCTATAAACTGTTTGCACGCACTAACATATCAAATAGACATTTAAAACAATGCAAAAGTGATGTATCATCCACCGATGTTGAACGAGCACATAACCCTTTCTCTGAGCAGTTTACAGACAAAACTGGCCCTAGTGCAGATTCGACTGGTTAATCAGATGCTACAACAATCAATTCGTCATCGCAACCTACGCAAATAAACTGTGATGTGAAGCCGAATACAAATTGATTTTTCTGAAGCAATTTGCATTCAGGGGCCTTCTAGAAGATTATTTTGCTAAGAATCTGACAGTTTCTACCAAATATATTTGTCCATTTCTGGCATATATGAAACAATATTTAATAAACCAATTTACAGAGGAGGTAACAAAATATAGTGGTCTGAATTATTATGTCTATGGCTGGAATGCAGTTATATAAATCCAGAGTCACACAATGATGAGCACACAACTAGGGCAATCAAGACCTCCATTATACCCATCTATATTGTACACATCATGAAAGAGAGTGTTGATAACGGCATAATAAAGGTATGTTGATATTAAGAAGACAAGGTAATGAAGGGTTTTGGCTGGACACGTGATTCTGTAAATCATCTGCAGCTTAGACCACTTAACAAATTTGCATTATTTTGATTTCTTTGTATTTTGTATGGATTACGAACACGTGAAAATATCCACATTTCATGATATCATGAAGTGTATATACAAGAAGCCTAGGTAAGTNGTATGGATTACGAACACGTGAAAATATCCACATTTCATGATATCATGAAGTGTATATACAAGAAGCCTAGGTAAGTGAAATGCCTATGGATCGATGATGGCTATGTCTCTAAGGGGCCTACAGTGCTGATAAGTTTATATCTGGGTTTCTGCAACTTCTATCATCGGCGTGATTGACAACAGAAACATCGTTTCATTCTTGCAACTCCTGCGTTTCAATTACTACAAGTACGAACGTATCACTCAACAACTCATCAACAGGTGCAACATCTCTTTCTATGAAGACAACTTCATTCCTGCTCCTTCTGTTATATACTGTTTTCGTTAAAAACATATAAACGAAGCACATATTGGCAAATCAGTATGGTTATAAAGGGATTAAACATACTTTCCTGTAGCAACAGATATAAACGATGCTTGCAGACGGATTTTCACGAGCCTGCCTCCTAAGAGTCCGCAAATTATATTCGCCTACGTTAATGCCTCTACATATTCGCTTGCTTACGAGCCGACTTGCGAAAAAAAAAATGTTGTCTCCTTCAAAATTATTCCAAAGAATATATAAAAACAATCAATTTGAGCAAAGACACATGTGATTCATACCGCGACTGAAAATAAGGAAATGTTTTTAATACATCTGCTTTTAAAAAATTTTAAAAATTGTAAATACGAAGAATTTAAATTGAAAAATCTCTCCAATAAATGTGGTCATGAGCCATATATGTATTGATTAAAAATAAATATAAAAATAATTTAACAAAATGTCTAATACACTAATGCAATTGTACGAAGGAATGCAGCCTCTTTCCTTTTGGTGTCATCTTATCAGATTTAAGTATATATTTTAACTGTTGCTTTAGTATTTCAGTGGTTACAGCAAACCCCACCCCTGTACGATTGTTTGTGGGTTCGAATCCCCATCCTCTATGGTAATTGTTCCTCTTTTAAATGTTACCAAGTGTCATGGGAAAATGTGTAATTTGCATTATTTAAATATTCTAAACTGATTTTGCATTAAAATTACATTTTCGGTACATTAATAAAAATCTTAAAAAAAAATTTAATGCTAGCTAAAGTAAATGCTAAAGTAAAAAATAACTCTTATTATTTTTTAATGGATTGATTCCTAGATGTGTGATCGTTTTACGATTGCGTTGACAAGGCCAACCAGCTGCCTGATCAACGGGACCTGTGTCGGAGACGTAGCTGCAGGAGGAGGCGGTGGGGGTGAAGGGGTTGTTCGACACTTTTCGAGACGGATAGGTGTTTTATTGGTTGGGGCTGGATGTCACGGTCGTGTGCTTAGAGGATGACATTTCCAAGTGGTTGGGGGTTGGGTGGTGGGTGTGGCGTCCATGGCCTTTTGGGATGTAAGGCNCTTAGAGGATGACATTTCCAAGTGGTTGGGGGTTGGGTGGTGGGTGTGGCGTCCATGGCCTTTTGGGATGTAAGGCTTTTGGGGTTGTTTGAGTGGTTTTTGAAGGATAGGAGAGGGTGAATGAATGATACCTTCAATATACTTTCCAGCGATGTTTGGGGAAGTGATATAAATAGCTTTAATTGTAAGTTACTTTTATTATAAAAATGGTTTTGATGTGGTGATGAGAAGGGTTTTATTAAGGTGGGGTGACGAGATTTTATAGTGGTTGAGGTGCGTGTGAGGGTTGTTTGTATGGTGGGGTGAGGTTTATGAGTTTTGTATATTTTTGGTGGAGATTGAAACAAAACCCTTAAATCGAATATNTTTGTATGGTGGGGTGAGGTTTATGAGTTTTGTATATTTTTGGTGGAGATTGAAACAAAACCCTTAAATCGAATATCAAAATTGTGGTACTATCATTGGGTTACATAATCGATATGATATTACGAGTGTGTGTGCCTTTAAAGATGAATCTGGTGAAATATAGCTATCAATACTTACGCCTTATAATTTTTTAATTATAAAAATTAATTTAAATTTAAAAAATGTATTTTGTAATTGATTTTATTTGATCTCCTCCTCAGATTGCTCATTGTCGCTGATTTTCGGGATACCTCAGCCACAATGAGGAATCAGTCAACCACATTTAGGAGCGAGCAGTTTTTTCACAATTTTTTGGAAATTACAGAGGGTTTGGGGGGAAAAAGAAAAATTTTGAGGAGGAGAAGTGATTTTCGGGTAAAATAATTGATTTATGAAGTGATTTTTTGGGGTTTAACTAGTGATTTTGTCGATACAATTGCCACCTAGTTTGCCACCCGCCCTTGTGTCATCGTGGCGGATACCTCCTGCCTCCTACTCCTGCTATTGTATGTACCCACTGCGTCATAAGCCTACTACTTTGTTAGATTTCAGATTATGTCAAAATGTCTTTCATGCAGATTTATTATTAATGTCTTGAAGTAATCAGAAAATGTCCCGAGGAGCTATCACAATCTTATACACACATACCGGACGTATTTTGCTTTGTCATAAAATTGTTACGGAACTTAGAAGATTCGTATTCAGCATCTGTTAAAACAGCAAAGAAAATAAAAAACAATTTTTTCCTGCTATATCAAATTGATAAATTTTAAAAATATTTTGCTTGGATATTAAATATTTACGTTATTTATCATGATGGAAAGTAATACAACTACTAACCTATTATTTAGGTACATATATTATTTTCGCATACATCCTTAATTTTGAAACGCCTGCGATGTTACTTTTATGATTTTTTCTCTTACACAAACACATACACACATGTTTATAGGTTGTTCGCAGTTTATTAAAATCTTTTGAAAACCCTGTGCTTTTGAATCAGCTTTTATCTCATTTGATATCCTTTTTCCGTATATGAAATTAACTTTACCATTTGCCTAATCATTTTATACATAAGCTATTCGCGTAAAACCGTGGAATTGTGAGGAACATAAATGTATTAGTAATATGCAAAGTCGTACTCTTACTTCGCGCTCTGATGTAAATAGGAAACACGAACTTCAGTAGCGTAATTTCAAACGTTCATCAAGTCTTAGAACTTTTTGACTTAATTCGCTGGCAGCTTAACGAGAAGTCTGCATGTGAGAACGTAGTGTAGCATATAAGTATGTAGTTATGCGAAGTTATTATTTCAAAAGTTTGTTTGAAAAGTGCTTAATTAGCCTAAACAGCCTGTATTTGGTATATGAAAAAAAAATATATCCATTATGTCAATATTTGCAATTAAGCATACATGTGAACAGCGGCTATAGGCCTAGCAATATTTAAAACATTTTCCTTTACGTCTCAATAATTCGTCTCTCACATGAATTTACGCCAATTTGAACCCAAATATTGTATTTAATTCCATAGTTTTTTTTCAAATCATTAATTGGTTTACTATTCAAATACCCAATAAAAGAAGACTGTTAGCTTCAACGTCTGTTGCAATCGTAACATAACACATAATCAACAAACAAGTCGGAAGATGATATAAATGAAAATTAATTTAGATAACAAAAGAAACGAACCATCCCCGGAACCTACGTTCCCTTTCAGTTGTTGAAGTCGGATACAATTCTCGCGTGGAAAATACCTTTGCTCTGGTCTTAATCCCATGTGTATATATTAACTGCTGCGCGATGTATAGGCCTACATGAACATAACGACAAAGCAAAGTTAATGAAAATAACGCCACGTTAATTTCGGTGTTAATCCTTCTTTAAAGAATACATAGTGAGGACGGTTCTGAGGTTGGAACACAAACGTGCGCGGGAAGCAGGTTGATATTGCAGTATAGTCTGTTCGCCGTATCTTCACACTTTGTGAGTCAAACCTTTGAAAAATTAACCCGTGTATGAAGTGTTTAGTTGTTTCACAAATATGCCAAGTATCACAAGTGTTTTCTACTTATCATGACATAAAAGTTTTTAATTTTTTGTTAAATTGAAAGTTTATTTAATATTGTATCTATAGTACATAATAATTAAATTATAATGAATATGAATAAAAGCATAAAGAAATCACGTTTGTTGGTAATGCCTAGTAAGAAATAGTTCTCGTGCGAAATACTCGACAGACGAGTGCACACGAATGTGGTGCGTGTTCTCCAAGTAGAGCTATAGTAGGGCTTGAGAAAAGTCGTCAGTAGCCGTGAATGGACTATAGTTAGCGGACGCGTGTGGGCGGGAGAGCCGCGACGCCGGCTGTAGCAGCATGCTGTAGGTCGCCTGGAGGGGTTGGAAGAGGCAGAGGGGGTTGGCGGCAGCAGGTACCGGAGGGCGCATGCTCGCCCGGGGTGCTCGTGTGCATCAGCCCGCGGTGGGAGTTGTGTCTTGGCGAGTTTATTAAGGCATTTCTGTCGCGCACAGATGTCGCCCGCTGCCGGCATCTTGTCGTGTGGAAAATGGAGTACACTCCGCGACAAGATGCGGTCAACCCGCTGCTCCCCCACCCCCTCTTTCCTCCCCGCCATCCACCAACAAGGAAAAAGGAACACACCTCGTTTTTCCTTCAAGCCAAAGAACGGTAGGATTTTTTTTTTTTTTTTTTTGGCGACGAATGGACTGAGCATTACTTGCGAATAATACTAATATGTGTAAATTTTCTACCACAGAAATGCTTGCACGAATATTTAATTTTCACCTAAATGGATTTTTACTACATTTCACGACATACTTTTTGACACTTTTTAGTGTCGTAATATCAGTACGTTATAGTCTACTTTAATTTTTTTCGCCCATGGTTTATCAACACGCAAAAAAGCCAGTTTGAATTTCTCTGTGACTGACAATTAACGGCTATTTGGCAAAGACTTGAAAAGGCATTTGCAATAGCAACAAATCTTGAACTGTTAGCTAGAGATTAAAAGTTTATTAAAAATTCATACGTGGGCTATTGGCTCGTACGTCAATATATTTGTTGAAACATTTGTTTGACCAAACTACACGTAAGCAGATTAACCAGTTATTGTATAGGCACTGAAAATATTACATGCATTACGACCAAAAATAATGCAGTTGTTTTGGGCGTGTCAGTGTCTGAGATAAAAAATAACTGACAGATAAAAAATAACTCGTAACATTGTGTGGAGATTGCAACCATGCCTAGGCCTTCACATGTGTCCTCCATCAATGTTATCACTCCAGTTCAAGCACTTCTTTTAAAAAAAACGGCGTTTTGTTTTATGTGTTGAAAACTAATATAACAAAATAAGCACCAGAATCCAAATACTGTCCATATATTTTCCAGAAGAAAAAAACTAAAACCACTACATCAGTTAAAAATAATCAACATTATCTCAAATTTCTAGAAGAAAAATATCTAAATAAATAAAGTGTTCTTAAAAATCATAGGCTTAATTTTTATGCATGTTCCTTAGATGCGTGTGTTCTGTGTATAAAATTGTATTCACTTCAGTTCCTCTGAAAGAGGTGCAACTGTTATACCGTAGAACCTATTATAAATTCCTAGAATATTGTTTACATACTTAGGATGACCTTCAATTGAATGACTTTGCTTTCGGTAATGATTCTTCTCTCAAGCTCTGCTTAGCTCTTCCTATCTCTAAAGCAAAGTTACTGCTAGCTTCCTGCCCACGGTTTCATCCGCATGTAGACATATTACACAAAACAAGAATTAATTTATATTTATCGAAGGGTTTTGTTGTATACCAAATCTCTTGTTCTACTCTCGAAGCTGCGATAACCTATTCTAAAAATGCTGATATTGTTACGTAAGCATGTTTGTACAAGCAGCCATTTGAAGGGAAAAATTACACAATATCTAATCGGATTTACGAGATATCGAGAAATCGATTGATATAAATGTTACCCCTTTTCACCTCCTAACGAAATCAATTTTGAAATATTTTTTTATATGGTCATATTTCTCTAAGGCTAACAACGACATAGGCAATTATGTGACACCCATCTTATCCCTTTTCGTTCTCTTGGACTAAATGCCGAAGAATGATTTTTAATATTTGCCTACATTCTAATGGCAAGACAACTCTAAAATGTCATGTTTCTAACTCGTCCAGTAGTCCGTACTGTGCGCTAATGAGTATTTGAGTGAGGGAGTTATTGAGGACATTCCATTTTGATACAAAATGGTTGAAATAAAACTGACATATTTATTCTGTGTTTATTTGAACAGGAATGCATCGCAAAGTTTTCTTTTCAATAGATGGCGCAGCGGTTGAATGTACATGGGAGTTATGTCCATGCATGAGCAAGAGATGGCAGAAATGTATCAGTTCGGGATTGGGAAACTACAACCGCCATATTTCTCTTAGTNCGCTAATGAGTATTTGAGTGAGGGAGTTATTGAGGACATTCCATTTTGATACAAAATGGTTGAAATAAAACTGACGTATTTATTCTGTGTTTATTTGAACAGGAATGCATCGCAAAGTTTTCTTTTCAATAGATGGCGCAGCGGTTGAATGTACATGGGAGTTATGTCCATGCATGAGCAAGAGATGGCAGAACTGTATCAGTTCGGGATTGGGAAACTACAACCACCATATTTCTCTTAGTCGCTGTGAAAGTGCAGTACACGCTAGATCACCGGCTTTTCCTCGTGAAAAACTATTAGGTTACAAACACGATCACAACTATGCAAAGGCCACACCAGAGATAATTCAGAGTTCACAACACATACTTCCCAAAGGAAGTCAAATTGACGCTAGTACACAAGATGGATACAGCCCACATCTGGATCTCTTGGCAAGCATGGTTTATCTGCACTGACAACGGTTTGCTGAGGACGCACAGACCCCACAGTTCAAAACTCTATTAGACAAACTTTCATTTTTTTACTTCTAAAGCATATCATAGCTTCACGTTTTGGAATAATAACATTATGCGAAAGGAACTGTTAGGGAGAAAACCCTAGTAACTTCACATGATAATTTTCAAATACTTAACATATACCAGTAAGCATTACACTTTTCTAGCGACCAACAGTAATAAAGCACTATCAAAATGTGTTTTTTTTTTCATAATAGGTTGACGCAAGTTACTGGCTAGTAGTTCTATGAGTAAGGTCTGCATTTACTTGTGAGCCACATGCTTATCTTTGCACCGGCCGTGTGCGTCAAAGGCTTGTACGCCAACTGCTGTCATGTAATGGGAAGCTCCCATGGCAGCTCGCAAAGCAGCTGGTATGCTGGCTTGTTCCCCAGGCAGTCAAGAAATTTGTACAAAATCAAGGGCTGCAGCAAGTATCGTGTAGTATGTTTCTTAACCGAGATCGCTAAGATGCTTCCAGACAAAGAGCGAGGCAGTGAAGAGATTTGGGCGGCTCTTAACAGCGAGGTCTTGAGAGCCGATGACGATGATTGAGGTGAGTATGGAGCAGAGCCGGAATGAAAGTGTAGGGAAAACGGGAGATCCCCGAGAAAACTCGTCAACCATTGGCATCGTCTGGCACGATTCCCACATGCGAAAATCCGGGAGCGACCCGGCTGGGGATTGAACCTGGTTCACCTTGGTGGGAGGCAAGCACGATAACCGCCCAACTACCGCGGCCCCTCTTCGGACAAAGTTTGTATGTGTTCTAATCTCAGTTAAGCCTTGGATGTGTAACTTTTCTTCAGTCATAAAAAAAGAAGAATTTAATATGCTGAGTTGACTGAACAGAATTCTACGTATTAACTTTCCGCCCACCAAATCTAAGTAAAATATAATTTATATTACAAGCATGAAAAAGAAACTGAAAGCTGGACCATGCTTACTTCACAGGTATACCGCACAAGCAGTGTCATTCTCAGTAACCATGCTTACTTCACAGGTATACCGCACAAGCAGTGTCAGTCTCAGTAACCATGACACACACGCATACAAATATACATAAATAAATACAGAAAATATTATATCATTCATGAGAGCCAGGAGTGTGTGACGACACCGAGGTACCAATACTCATAATATACAAGTCACTCTCGTTAATTTGGATAGCCATATGCTCAGTAGGGGAAGCAAGCGGATCTTGTAACACCTGCATCCTCAATTCACTTGGTGGTGGGTATTTTGATTCCCCTCTCTACTCACCCTAAAAACACCCATTCACCCTCCTATCTTTTCTCATGCCTCCTTACTACCCCACAACCACCANCCTCTCTACTCACCCTAAAAACACCCATTCACCCTCCTATCTTTTCTCATGCCTCCTTACTACCCCACAACCACCCTTAGGCCGCTTTTCCTCCCTTATACTGACGTGTCCTCCCCGCCACCGAAAACAAAACAATAAAAAAATTGCTTTATTTGTAATAATGTGCAAAATCAGTTGTGACAACCAACCGTAANCCACCGAAAACAAAACAATAAAAAAATTGCTTTATTTGTAATAATGTGCAAAATCAGTTGTGACAACCAACCGTAACTCCCTACTGCAGAAAAAAGCAAAAAAATTTTTTTATTAAGAAATCAATTTTTTTATCAATGTAAATTATGAAACCTATGTGCAGGGAACTAGCCGACTTACAACAATGGCTGCCTATATGCTCACACCTCCTCTATTCCATCCATTTTATATTCATTTTCCATTTAAAACTGGGGCCCAAATTATGCCCTTCCCCCACAAATGTGATCTATTTACTGTATTCATATTTATATACTAAAAAAAAAACATTTTTCATTCCATTCTTTACGTTGGGTCCCTACTTAACCCCTGCCAATCTTTTCTCATTGCAACCAAAATAGAAATACACAAGAATATGTAACAAAATAAGAATTTTTTAAGAAAAGAATTTAATTAGTGAGATAATTACTTGGAAAAAATGTCCATAACATCACCGCTACACTTACTCGTAGTCATTGACTCATCCTGCCCATCACAACACAATGGCAATGCAAAAAAAAAATTTAATGTTTGAAGTAAATAGGTATACATATAACAAAAAAAGGTTTTTTTTAAACTGTTTACATTAATTCTATAGTTCTGCTTAGGAAGCCAACACTTTAAAAAAAGAACAATTTCTTTGAACTAAATTAATTTACGTAAGTAAAAAAAAAAACTCATATCAGAAATACACTATTATTCCTAATTCGTGACACGTGCTTCAATAGACTTTACAATATGAACAATAATCTCATATAACCACACATCTAAAAGTGCCCCCCCTATGTTTTATTTGAAATGTATGGTAGAAGCTCTTGTAGGAGAATAAGACGGAATCTTTAAAAGAGCAGTACCTGAAATGGTCCTCCAATCAGATAGATAATTCAAAATGTGTTTCGTGAAGTGATTCGAAAGGGGAAGTTCGTACAATGGATGCATGGTTCGTGAAAAATGTTGCGAAATGCATCGCAAAGGGACGACTTGCTTCTGGGCATTCAATATGTCGATGAGTGTGTGTGTGTCGCAGGTTCGAGTCCCAATCGGATGGTGCTACATTCACTATCATGTGCATGCTCGCGTGAGAGCGGAGTAGATGGTGAGATATCCAGTGACTGTTCGTTTAGCTCGAGGATTCGTCGGGCAACAGCTTGTAAAACAGCATTGACCATGCGCCATATGAATGACGACTGATACCCGGCACTTTTAATGAACGCGATGAATTTTCTGCATATATATATATATATATATATTCATGTTTCATATATTAGTTCTTTCTAAACCATAAATCAGTAACATCTTTGCAGGAGTCAGTCTGCAGGAGTAAAGTGTATTAATTAATGTATGCTTGAAGACGATGCAAGCCACTGACGATGCGAAATCGTGTATGTCATATACAGCTACAGTCGGTTCACGACTGGAAGAAACTTTTAAAATCAACGTTTGTGAAAANTTGCCACTCTATTCTAACGTTGCAGTATTTGCACATAAGAATTGTTTTCTCATTGTTGAAGACGTAGAATCCTTCTCTTGCGAACTCTACCATCCTGTCGAAAACAGTCACAACCATTTTTAAATAACGTTTTACAATGGCGCGAAATATCCGACTCAACCACCACGCCATTTTAATGCCTGTAGCAATTTCGATCAATACTGATGATCTTGCCTTCGATGTACGGGAATTTATCGAAAGTCACTAACAATCGATTGTAAATAGACAAAAACTATCGATTCATCAAAAAACTCGCATTTTAGGTTTATAGAATGAAATGTTTTTCGCTGGCATCGCATATTATTTTGTGTGAAATTCTCAAGATTAAAAACTTTACGCTTGTGGAATATTCATTAATAATATATACATGACTTTTATAATGGGTACGTGCATGTACAAACACATGTACACACACAGTGGAATGTAAACATTGCATGTAAACATTGCCATGTGACTGCCACATGGCAGTCACATGGCAGTGTTTGTTTACATTTGGGGGAAGGATACGAAATGGGCTTGAAAGCAGATCTTTAGCAGGGCTTCAAGAAAGTCTCTTCCAGTCGTGAACCGACCATACATGCATACCTTCAATGACTGCCCCAAATTTCACGGAAAACAATGCGGTTACTGTGCCAAGTCCTTTAGTAAAAGTTTCAATGTGTGGCGTCATGACAAGAGTGACTGTTTGAATAATCCACCTCGTGTGATTTTTAGCTGCAGAAACTTTCCTGGGCAGTTCACTCTACACGATAACTTAAATAAACACATCAAGACTGATAAATGTAGTGTTTTTCGCCCGCTGAGAAACACTATGTGATGACTTTGTTACCTCCTGTTAATACACTTCATAATATGTTTGCAGATGACAAGTGAACTCGCATGATGAAGCATTACGATAGTGACCACATGCAGTTTGTCCACGGTGTAACAATGAATGAACAGTTCGAGATATGCAAGGTTTCGTTTACTGGGAGCCAGCAAGTTATGTCGCCAATACCACCTGCCACATCGATGGGTGCTGTTTCCGCAGATGATTATGAAAAAAACAGTTAATACTAATTATGGAATGAGAGACCTACAAGGCATTATAGAATATATATATATATATATATATATATATATATATATATATTTGTAGACTGTACACTTGCAAGGCGTTCGCGTGAAGACAGCGAACTTCAAAATAAACGATTATTATCTCTAAATACTGATGAGAACTATGTGACTCATACAATGAAAAGTAAACTTGATATTGAGATATTGAGTATGAAACATGAGGTGAAGACGATCATAAAGACAGTATTGATGATAATGACTGTGAATACATTGTTGATGAAGTATCTGGTGAGAAGGATGATGATTCTCTTGACGTTCCCACACATTTCATCAACGAGTTTCCTTCGACTTGTAATGCGAAGAAGGCAGAAGGTGTCATGAACGCTCGTTACATATTTCCTGAAGACCCTAATGAACTTTTTGACATACCCAGATATTTGATTGACCTGCAAAAACGCAGGGATCTCTCTCATATTGTTGAGAGATCTACAATCATCAATGAACTGAAGGATCGGGGTTACATCATATGAGACTGTTGGCTACTAACCATGATCTGCAAACATCTGAGAGATGTAAAGATGGAATTTTCAAAGTAATAAGAAAGATAGAATGTAAATAGTAAGTAAATAAATATAATTTATATATACATAGTAATGTGTGTTTAATTTATTATACAGTCCCTTATGCTTCTCTCAAAAACGTATTAATTCACTGGTGTAAACAATTAATTGAAAGTCTATTTTAGATCAAATTTATGTGAGTGCGTGCAGTAGCAGGACTATAGGGGGATTTAAAGTATTACGCTTTACTCGTGTCGTTTAAAATCGACTGAGATATAGATGCCCAGCGTAAGAAATGAGGGGAATATTTTGGAGGACTGTTTCGCAAATAGTTAGTTTGTTTGGTGAGTTGGTCTTGTAAGTTGGCTTGGTGAGATAGTATGGGCCTTTGGTATGGTCAGCTCTGGTATAAATGTTTTGTGAAGATTCTGAGAAGATTTTCTGTTAAGAGGTTAGCTACGAGACTCTTATAGGGACTTTTTTCGAGATTAAACATCATCGTTTGTGTGGGTGGGTGGTATGGTAGGTTAGTATATTATGTACCATATAAGAAGGCAACTTTTTGACAGTTCGGCGAAAGTAGCGCCACTGTTTACATCTGACTACGTATCCTTCCGCCATCAGCTGGTCCGTCACGTCGGGGCTGTATTTTTTATCAACACGCTGTCAGCTAATCTACTTCTCATTGTACTGTAATGCTAAACAAATTTTAAGATATTTTAAGACTGACATCTGTCTAAAAATACAAGTAGGTTATAAAAGTAAAAATATAAAATGTTATATACTTGATAACTCTTTTTTAATTTGTCCGAGATAGTGAATTTGGGTTAAAATTTGCGAGACGGTCTGTTGTATCTATTATTACTCTTTGGAAGTTATAGCTAATATATTCGAGTTGGAAATATGTGACGTGGAATAACGTTAGAATTGCTTTAAAAACTATTCACGCGTGTCTACGGAATCAAGGAGATGGGTTTCGAGAGAACAA
>NQII01003580.1:219700-230372 GCA_002778355.1 Clitarchus hookeri
TCTACGGAAACAAGGAGATGGGTTTCTAGAGAACAATATGGCGTATAATTTACGTAGACGAACGATTACCGGGCGGTTATAAATGACTTGTACTCCAAATCGTTGTATATGAAATATATGTTACTTTAAAAATTATTCAGAGCTCGTGGAAAAATATAATTATTGGCATATGTTTGTAAATTCGTCATATATCGCGCAGGAGAGAGGTTCATTTCTGGCTGGTAATAGCTCGCAGAATATCCGATTGATAGCGCGCAGCACGTCACGACGAAGTTTTGAGTAACTCTCTTTATGGTCAATAGATAGCGTAATTTTTAAAGTTGAACATTCTTATGTTATGGGATGGAAATATATTTAAAATTCGTGTCGTTTCGTCAAATTATTAGAAAAAATAATTCAACAATATTATGTAATATTTCTGTATGCTTTTGGAATTAATATCATGGACGTGTTGAAAGCAAGGTTTGAGATGGATGATACGACGTGAAAAAGCTTTCTGAAGTTAGCACAACTTCAGAAAACTTTTCCACGTCGTATTGTTCTATTGTACATTTCATTTTTATCACCTAAACATAACTACATTATCGCGAAGTTTAGTTTTTAACACTAACAACCATTGTTTTNCCATTGTTGTGTGACCTCGTAAAATAAAATATATTAATAAATCTACGAACTCTTTCTTATACGCGTATTTCCTGCTTTTCTGATGCGCTTCGGCAATGCACTCAGAATAGCCAACGTAATTTTAACTTTTGTTCATTCGTGCATCAGCTGATACAGGATTTTGTAAATGGCGCTTTGATTGTTTCGTATACGTCAAGTTGCCACTCACTGACTGTCAGAAAGTGGCCTTCTTATACCGTATGGACAATATTGTCGGTTGTTCTTGTTAGTTTTGCAGAAACTGTTCTTGTCAGAAGATAGTCATGTGCTTAGTCAATCTCGCCAGGAACCAGACTTGGGTGGAGTTAGTCTTAGGGGGAGTTAGTCGTTGGCTATTATGGTTAGTCNAGTCAATCTCGCCAGGAACCAGACTTGGGTGGAGTTAGTCTTAGGGGGAGTTAGTCGTTGGCTATTATGGTTAGTCGGTATGCGTCCTTATTGTGACCATCTGGTAATGGTCAATTGTATGGACTGTGAATTTTTTTTAGATTTTTCGATTTCTATGTTATTGGGTTTAAGACCAAAGTCGACAACAACCAAAGTGGTTGCTAAATCGACAGTTCCTCTGGGGGCGAAATCGATAATTAATACACTAGTATCACCTAAGTGATGAAAACGTAAACAAATGACCAACGAAAAAATTAGTATGGTGGATGAAGTGCATTCGACAGAATGAGCAAAGTTAAGGGGTGGAGGTCAGTTGTCTGCTGGATGTAGCGCTGAGGAAACCTCTGGAAATTTAAGTTTTTTATATATATATTTATTAATAAGATTTCTTTATTTTTTTATCAATCATTATAAGTGTTTATTTTTTTATTTTTTTTTNGGCATATGTTTGTAAATTCGTCATATATCGCGCAGGAGAGAGGTTCATTTCTGGCTGGTAATAGCTCGCAGAATACCCGATTGATAGCGCGCAGCACGTCACGACGAAGTTTTGAGTAACTCTCTTTATGGTCAATAGATAGCGTAATTTTTAAAGTTGATCATTCTTATGTTANGACGAAGTTTTGAGTAACTCTCTTTATGGTCAATAGATAGCGTAATTTTTAAAGTTGATCATTCTTATGTTATGGGATGGAAATATATTTAAAATTCGTGTCGTTTCGTCAAATTATTAGAAAAAATAATTCAACAATATTATGCAATATTTCTGTATGCTTTTGGAATTAATATCCTGGACGTGTTGAAAGCAAGGTTTGAGATGGATGATACGACGTGAAAAAGCTTTCTGAAGTTAGTACAACTTCAGAAAACTTTTCCACGTCGTATTGTTCTATTGTACATTTCATTTTTATCACCTAAACATAACTACATTATCGGGAAGTTTAGTTTTTAACGCTAACAACCATTGTTGTGTGACCTCGTAAAATAAAATATATTAATAAATCTACGAACTCTTTCTTATACGCGTATTTCCTGCTTTTCTGATGCGCTTCGGCAATGCACTCAGAATAGCCAACGTAATTTTAACTTTTGTTCATTCGTGCATCAGCTGATACAGGATTTTGTAAATGGCGCTTTGATTGTTTCGTATACGTCAAGTTGCCACTCACTGACTGTCAGAATGTGGCCTTCTTATACCGTATGGACCATATTGTCAGTTGTTCTTGTTAGTTTTACAGAAACTGTTCTTGTCAGAAGATAGTCATGTGCTTAGTCAATCTCGCCAGGAACCAGACTTGGGTGGAGTTAGTCTTAGGGGGAGTTAGTCGTTGGCTATTATGGTTAGTCGGTATGCGTCCTTATTGTGACCATCTGGTAATGGTCAATTGTATGGACTGTGAATTTTTTTTAGATTTTTCGATTTCTATGTTATTGGGTTTAAGACCAAAGTCGACAACAACCAAAGTGGTTGCTAAATCGACAGTTCCTCTGGGGGCGAAATCGATAATTAATACACTAGTATCACCTAAGTGATGAAAACGTAAACAAATGACAAACGAAAAAATTAGTATGGTGGATGAAGTGCATTCGACAGAATGAGCAAAGTTAAGGGGTGGAGGTCAGTTGTCTGCTGGATGTAGCGCTGAGGAAACCTCTGGAAATTTAAGTTTTTTATATATATATTTATTAATAAGATTTCTTTATTTTTTTATCAATCATTATAAGTGTTTATTTTTTTTATTTTTTTTATTTTTTAGGATTTTTTGGGGTCATGGGTTGTAGGTCAATGGTTCATGGATCAATGAGTCAATGGTTCATGAGGTCTTGGGTCAATAGGTCAATAAGTCATGTCATTGCTTTTGGGTCTTGGGTAAGTGTCAATGGTTTTTTTAGAAATCTGTTGGAAATTTTTAGAATTGTTTGGCTTCAAGGTTGCTGGGGTCAACGTACAATATCAAGGTCGTCGACATCTGACATGTCTGACGAGATAGACACCGCTCGACCTGGCGAGGGCCGGTCATGTCGGGAATTTAGTCGATCCACATGTCATAGAACCCCGGACCACCTACATGTACATCTTTAAATCATTTTTTAAATAATTTAACTAATTTTTTAATTTGTTAAAAATTTTTATAATTTTTTCGGATTTTTCTTGATTTTTCATGATTGAACGTTGGGAAGGGGGGAGGGGGAGGTGAGTGTGGTGGAATGAGTGTGAGGTTAACGAGATATGTTATTTCATTTTTAGAAACAATTTTTTTTATCATTCCCGAATTTTTGTGACTGGGTGGATTTTGGTGAGCCGGTGGTTGGTTATGGTGGTGAGGTGAGTGAGATGGTAACGTTTCTTTCACAAATTTTTGTAAATTTATAAAGGTTTGGAGGGGGGAAAAGAACGATTTTAAGGGGTGGAAAGTTATTTTTTGTTAAAAATTGATTTATGAAGTTATTTTTAGGGTAAGACGAGAAATTTTGAGTGAAAAACTTGAAATTCCAGGATGGCGGACGGCACCTCGCTGCCTCAGCACTCAGTCCTTGTCCTGGATTCGGCTTGTCCTATCTACTGTGATCACTTTTGGAATACCTACTAAGATCTACTTTTATGTCCGTTGTGTATTCTTCCACCATTTGTAAAATTAACACTGCCATGTACCTGATCACTTCATTCATGCGTCCGTCAAGTGAAACTGTGAAACGACAATAAAAGTAAATATTTTATTAATGTAACAATTCTTAGACATATTGGGGACCACGGTGGCTGAGCGGTTAGCCTGCTCGCCTCCCACCGAGGTGAACCGGTTGCAATCGCCGGCCTGGTCACTACGGATTTTTGCAAGCGGGAATCGCATCGGATGATACCACTGGTGGGTGGATTTTATCGAAGATCTCCCGTTCTCCCCACCCTTGCATTCCGCCGCTGCTCCATTCTCACCTCATTTCACCCACTTCTCAAGACCTCGCTGTTAAGAGCTGCTCAAATATTTCAGCTCTCAACTTAACTCTTACAGTTATATGAGTTAAAAAAATGTAAAGCAGAATATATAATGTTATTATTCACAGATATTTACCTAACACTTTTATTTCAATGTTTAGACGTAAGACTGCTTTCACTCTGCCATTGCCAACTTTACTGGCCGCACGCCGGTCAGTTCGGAAGGTTGTAACGTACAAATATAGGGGCAGTGGCATTTTTCAAAGGTTGATTTCAAAAGTGCTCAGTTAACCGTGAACAGACTTTATCAACGAATTCTCACCACAAGTACAGTAGATGTACTACTCACTACTATAGGCTGTTGATGGTGANTAGACGTAAGACTGCTTTCACTCTGCCATTGCCAACTTTACTGGCCGCACGCCGGTCAGTTCGGAAGGTTGTAACGCACAAATATAGGGGCAGTGGCATTTTTCAAAGGTTGATTTCAAAAGTGCTCAGTTAACCGTGAACAGACTTTATCAACGAATTCTCACCACAAGTACAGTAGATGTACTACTCACTACTATAGGCTGTTGATGGTGAAGTGAGTACTTTTGAGGCCCTAGTTACTATTTCCTTTCAGCCATTTTTTGTCCTTTAACCGCCTTTTTAAATAAATTTTGCCATGTTAGTAATAAAAACATTGTGCATATTCCACTGCACTCGTAAGTTATCGTCTAAGGCTATAATAAAATATATTTATTGATTGTTGTTCCAAATAAGAGGGCATTCAAAAGTGCTCACTTTACCATGAATAGCCTATATATATACATATATATATATATATGTATATATATATAATATACACGTATATAGTAGTGTGTGTGTTCTCTGGCACACCTTAATTCATATTAACTGTGCTACACAATCACCTTCATATGTTCTGACTTAGCTTTACAATGTAAACTTAATAGATTTGACTTTTCTTGTATATTATACTTCTGAAGAGTTCCCTTACATTAATTTATGTATTCATTTTAATCCAATAATTATCACGCACATATTATTATATTTTTAATCAATGGAAATGTTTTATAAATGTTACATCAACACAATGCACAGGTGCTGCTTTTCATTTATAAATTTTCTTAAGAAAATGTTTTAGCACCTTTTATTTGTACATTCTGTCATAGTTTATTTCTTCACGACGCGACGGTTGTAATTTAAAAAAAACTATTAGTGTATTTTAGTGATTCTGGTAACTTAAGATATCTATGAAGGGAGCGTAGATACAAATGTTATATGGTACAATTGCATATGTTTATACCAAGTGGTAATATCCGTTGTATAAGAGGATCTAGACGTCAAAATTCGTGTAATTCAAAGAAAGAGAAGATTTGAAACGAAAATTCATTTTTTTCTCTAGTCCTGGTGCCTGAAACCTCAAGAAAAAATCTAATTCAAGCACAATTATTATGTATTTGTATTGCTACGAGCAACCTGGAGAGTCAGATGAATAAGATAAAAAAAAAGTGCCACAAAAATTACTGATATCAGAGTTGTAATATTTATTTCAAACGTAAATTTGTTTTGTAATGTTTAAAGTGTGAATGCACTCGTGAATATCATAAGTTAACTGTTATTGCAAAGAACATTTGCTTAAAATTAATCTTCTTTGTATGGTAACATGAAAGTACATTTTTGAAAGTTATATGTATATATATCAGCTATGGGTAATTTACCCTATTTATAAATGAAAACCGACACATTTAGAATAAATGACGTGCTTTTTAACTTTAATTGTTTAAATCTTTTAGTTTTAAATTGTAACACCCCTGGTGGTATAACTGTCGGACAAACACATGGAAACGCCTTACAGGTAAAAAAATGCAAAGAAATTCGATCCAAAATAACGCAAGAATACTGGCGTAAATACATATAATTTGACAACTCTTCTTACGCCCTAACTTNGAAATTCGATCCAAAATAACGCAAGAATACTGGCGTAAATACATATAATTTGACAACTCTTCTTACGCCCTAACTCAAAATTAGAATGAGGCCCCCTATCGCCTCGTTTGAAGTCATTCTCTGCAACTCCACGTCACAGATATCTGCCTCCTTGAATTTTATTTTTAAGGTACCATTTTCAATTATAAATTCGAATCACTACCAAAAATTCTTTCAATATGAATACAAATATTTAAAATAATGCGAGTATTGGCGCCGCATATGAAATGAACGGAGATAGGTAACTCTCTTCTGTACAGGAATTTTCATCTCCTTTGCCAGAAAAGGCAAGTTTAACCAGATTCATGCTTATCATATACTAGTATATGAGTACTCCCCTTGATTCCCCTTTATCGTCCACAAACTGCTGTCTTTGATTATCCTTTATTATGTTACATAACTTAAATAAAGCGACCTTTACTATCGCCAACCATTCACATATTAAAAGTCACAATTTAGGTTTTATAAGCTAGGCTTTTGTTAAAATCATTTCACTATGTTATTGCATGTTAATAAANGAAATTCGATCCAAAATAACGCAAGAATACTGGCGTAAATACATATAATTTGACAACTCTTCTTACGCCCTAACTTAAAATTAGAATGAGGCCCCCTATCGCCTCGTTTGAAGTCATTCTCTGCAACTCCACGTCACAGATATCTGCCTCCTTGAATTTTATTTTTAATGTACCATTTTCAATTATAAATTCGAATCACTACCGAAAATTCTTTCAATATGAATACAAATATTTAAAATAATGCGAGTATTGGCGCCGCATATGAAATGAACGGAGATAGGTAACTCTCTTCTGTACAGGAATTTTCATCTCCTTTGCCAGAAAAGGCAAGTTTAACCAGATTCATACTTATCATATACTAGTATATGAGTACTCCCCTTAATTCCCCTTTATCGTCCACAAACTGCTGTCTTTGATTATCCTTTATTATGTTACATAACTTAAATAAAGCGACCTTTACTATCGCCAACCATT
Source organism: Clitarchus hookeri (assembly GCA_002778355.1). Taxonomy (NCBI): domain Eukaryota; kingdom Metazoa; phylum Arthropoda; class Insecta; order Phasmatodea; family Phasmatidae; genus Clitarchus; species Clitarchus hookeri. Next base: position 226,667 of record NQII01003580.1, read on the forward strand.
CACATTTTAAAAGTCACAATTTAGGTTTTATAAGCTAGGCTTTTGTTAAAATCATTTCACTATGTTATTGCATGTTAATAAATTAAAACTTGTTTACTGCATACCCGCTGATTTTTTATAAGTTTACCAATATATAAACTAATTTTTTTTGCGTGTTAAGATAAAGGGAATGTTCAAATGCAAGTCTCTTAATTTCCTTGCTCTAAACCTGAATCAGTAACGATCAGTAGAATTGTGTTACTGAATGTTCATTTAAAGAGATGTTACATATGTAACAGCAAATCAGTGGAATGTACTGAGGTTTTAATTGCCAGGCCAGTGTTATTCACCACAAATCAGTATAAATTACTGTTTAATCAGTGAACACCACCAACAAAATTATCAGTATAATTTTACTGATTCAAGTGAAGTAGTTTCAACAGATCTGTAGTCAAGTTCACCGAGTAGGGGCAGTTTCAACTGCTTCCATTTTAGAGTGCTAAATGTAAACAAAACCAAAACAATTAAAGAATTTGCTGGTATGACAGTAGTTAAAACTGTTTATGAGAAAAAGTCTCCCACAGCAACTGACACTATATCCTTCCTTCTGGTCTCCATTGAAATAGTAACTGGTTATTACATTCAGAAATATACTGAGCATATTCTTCAGAAACGTGCAGAAGGAATTGGAAACAAAAATTCCTAGCCATAGTCTGAGTAAAGGTAGATGTTAGTTAATATTAGCATAAAATATTGAAGAAGTTCAGATATAATGACGTTCAAAATGGGTGAAGTATTGAGGGGTTGTTTTCGCACCACTACTCCATAAGTTTCCCAATGCACAAGTCAGTGGCACAAAACCAATTCCAACCCAGCGTACATAGCGCACGTGAAGGTTGTAGGCTCTGATTGGTCCATATCACTATTNAGCGCACGTGAAGGTTGTAGGCTCTGATTGGTCCATATCACTACTGCCGAACATAACATTTTACATATCATTGGTTGTGGCTACGAAACAAGTGTTGTGTCGACTTTAAGTACAGCGAACATCATATAAATGTCTTGTTTGGAACACGTGAAAATGTGAATGAACGTAGGAATGAAAGGGTTCAGAGGCGTACTAGTGCTGAGTGGGCACGCGTACAGTTCTGGTCGAAAATATTCGCCGTCGCAATGCTCGAGGGTGATGAGTGCAGGCAGCCTATAAGAAGGTGGAGGCGCAGCCCTGAGACGCTCTCGACGAAGACACACGAAGTGAAGGAGGGTAAAAAAAAAAGAGGAGGCGAGGGTAGGCGGGACTCGGCTCCAGACAGGAAGCTGCAGAGATCAAGTGGAAGGCGAGCGAGCAGAGGTAGCAATTTGATGCTAGGAAATTGNGGCAATAATATTTCTTATTCGTGGAAATATTTAATAACATAAAATAATACTGTTCAACAGGGTTACCAATCTGGGAGATTGACATATCAGTCTGTCAAACCATCTTTCAGTATATTATTTTTGGAGTACAAATGTTTATGAATTAATGAAGAAAAGCGTCGCATACAAGATATGTTACCAAATTGTTACTTTCTTATACTGTCAATAATTTGCAAATTTTATTTATTTCACAAAATATGGTTTTTAAAGAAACTGCAGTGAAATTACTTCCTGATAACACTACACGTCGCATGGAAATAATAAATGTGAAACGAAGCTGAAAATATTNCAGTGAAATTACTTCCTGATAACACTACACGTCGCATGGAAATAATAAATGTGAAACGAAGCTGAAAATATTTTTTAATTTTTTATTATTTACTCAGACTGGCTTAAATTCTTTTGCCTGTTTCTCTGAGGATGCATTCTGTCGAGTGACAGATCAAAAGGACATCACACCACCTGCTGGGGCTAAGATAAAGGTTTCAGTATATTAGCATTTGCGTTTTGTTGAAACTATAGCTTTTTTTGTTAACGGTGGTGATGGTGGATGTGGTGGTGATGATTAGAATGATGTAATTTTGCTATTTTCATTCAATATACTCATTATTCAATTAGCTGTTTTTGCGTGTATTATTTATTTGTTAGGGAATGTACGATGATGAATAGAGTGAATTATAAGGGCTCTTATTCAACTGTATTATACCTCATAGTAGCTTTTAAGTACGACATTAAGTAAATAAAAACTTTAGGTAAATAAAAGCGAATAATTAAAGAGTGTTTGAAAATGTTAGACTTACTAAATTAAAGTATTTTTTCAATATAAAATAATTATTAATCCTTGTTAATTTATTTAAATGTTGTGTAGGAAGATAGTTCGTGTTTTGAAGCCCAATGGCAAAATAACAATAACTTTATGAATTATCATTTTAATATTATGATACTTATTAAAAATACATGTTAGTGCCAAGTGCCCAGTTATAAATAATTNTTATGAATTATCATTTTAATATTATGATACTTATTAAAAATACATGTTAGTGCCAAGTGCCCAGTTATAAATAATTTTGCCACTAATTTTTTTAGACAGATCTAATAATTACTTTTTGATTTGCCAGTATGCTTCATACAATCTTGCTGCTTCATAAAACTGAAAGATTTATACAGACAATTCGTGCTAAATGTTTGAAAATTGCACTTATATTAACTCTGTAATTTTTTGTTCATTTAACATAATTATTTTCTGTATTTGCACGTATGAGAGGTGTTAATTTATTGCTAAACAGTTTTAGTATAATATTTAGTTTACACATATCACAAGTTTCTCTACGCCACCACCTACTTGTCGCGTGACAAGTCAGAGAACTATTTGCCTGAGACTCCTAATGTTCTGTCTCGGTGGTAAGGAACATCCATGTTTAGGCAAAAACAACAAATGAGCGCAAGAAGATAATTTATCCATTCCAAAAGTGCAATTTGATGTCGTAAAATATATTTGCAAAAGTCACCAGCTTCGACGTTTCATAATACATTTGTAAAGTGTAGCCATTGACAGGAACCGTCCCAGAGACTGCCATGCACTCTGTAATTGAAATAGGGAAATTACTCTGTATGAGTGGAAGTTGACTGTGATATAGGGAAAATGTCTCAACTGGACTGCTGAATTTTACTGATATGGTAGTTATTTAAGCGGAACTAAAATAGGCCTCTGCTCTGAGGCACGGGTCTGTAATTCATTCCACTTACTTTGCAGCCAATAATAGGTCCCTAGATGGGATTTCAGTAAGTATCCTNGGCACGGGTCTGTAATTCATTCCACTTACTTTGCAGCCAATAATAGGTCCCTAGATGGGATTTCAGTAAGTATCCTTTTATTGTGGCGGTATCTTGCACACGCATGAAGCAGGCACTCCGTCTCTAAATTCCTCCAGTTGAACACCTTTTCCAACTAAATAGAGACCTCCCCATTGTGTGGTTAAGGGATACTTTACGATTGGATTTACCAAGTAAATTTTAAATAACTTAGATTTTTTCCAACTGTATTTTTGGGGTTTCAGCTATTATCAAAAATCTTTTAAATTCCCCATATTAATTACACCAAGACTATACACGTCCAGAAAAAAAATTTACACAAAGAACAACTGAAAATCATTGAAAATTACAAAAACACATGAAAATGCCCTGAATACTACCGCATTATATAACTTGAATATTAAATTTACATAAAAAAATTACAATATTTAAAGATCAGAAAAACTCGTAGTGTAAATTACATTACTTATGACATGATTTTAAGAGCCCCCCCCCCCCC
>NQII01003580.1:230408-258664 GCA_002778355.1 Clitarchus hookeri
CCCCCCCCCCTCTCCAAAGTAACAGAATTCTGGTATAACAAAGTCCCTCTAGACTTCTCTTTCAAAATTGAGAGCCATGCCTTATATCTCATCAACTTCCAGTTCTGGACGTTTATCCGTTGCTCATGAAGTGCATACGGCGCCTCATGGTGACGTCACACGCTGCACGCACGCCTCCAGGCGGTCTAGAAGACGCCCGGAAGTAAGGAGGTGGGAGAGCGACGCGACGAGGTAGCCGAGAAAGTCGACCGGCGCGGGGCTCAGGATGCCTTCAGCCCGCCCGCCGACGCCAGCGGCGGAGCAAGCAAGTCTAACGGGGCACACGCAGCCAGGACCATAACAGCAGCTGTCTATCCACGTAGGTCTCGTAGAACAGCAGATTATGGCACTGCTTTTCTTATGGCAGGTGCTCGTCACATCATGAATTGAATCCATTGCTTCAGACAAACAAAGTGTCTGAATAACAAATAATGATAATTTTATTTAGTTTTTATCCCGCACGTAGTCACATTTATAGCCTCCTCCTAATGGAGTCAGTGATCACACTCAAACTACAGTTGTTCAGCAAATCTAAAACCACCCGACAGACAGACCATGCTTCATGTTCACTCTTGAATGTCTTGATAGCAAAAGAGACGTATTTAATTCTTCTTATATCCGCCGTAAATAAAGCGAGATTTTCTGTCACTTCATGGTGGAATCAGGATAATATTGTTTTTAAACCTTAAGTAAAAGCATTTCACATGTAAAATATATACCTTCTTTATCATAAAAAAATTTATATCATTATTTTATGTTTCAAAATATATTTACGACTCTGCTTCGTCACATAATGCTTCGAAATTCTACATTGGATTTGTTTTATCTTAATTCACGTATAACGACGTAAGACATTTTGCTCCTCTTGTGTTCTGCGTACCGACTGAAAGGCAGCTATATTTTATCAACAAATACATAACCATTCAGCAGATGTAATTTGCCGCAAGGTAATGTCAGACATTTGCAGACTTCTTGAACTATGGTATTCATAAGACCGTGTCAGCGGACGGCCTTGTTAGGGAAAGTCAGTCGCCATCACTCTGCAATGGACTTCACACTCGCTTGGCAGGAAAGAAAACAATTGCGGGAAGATTTCCTAAAGTAGAAGTGAGAGGTATGTAGGAAACCGAGATGATCATTATTACTAGATGATCATTAACGGGGTGGAATTTAGGAGAGGCTGAAAGTTCAAGATGGCCCAAGACTGGCAGGATTTCAATCGGAATGACATTAAGTTTCTGGCCGTTGTTGGCTACTTTCGTAGCACTTGCAAAACAACCTGAAAAATATTTAAGTACTGCCATGAAATGGTTTTTATTTTGTTCCAAAGTTAGGCAGCAATAAAAATTAATAAAGCATAAATGATCAAATAAAAAAACCAAAAGTATAGCAAATGGCGTCAAGTATTTTGTTTTACATTTTACACAAATATAATACTACTTTTCTAACGTAAAATTTGTTAGAATATTCTTCAAAGCCATTAGAATTTTTCCAGGGGGATTATTTCTGTTGTAAGTGGGAATTTTTCGAAGTATATATTCGTAAGTATTAGCATCTAGAGTGATCTACAGAAGTAGTTCTTACATTACCTAAGGTCTGGCGGAAATAGACTGAACTGTTACATAAATTCAGACTTTGCAAGTAATTAATGATATTTAAATAAGGTTAGTGTTAATGCATATTTAATATGTATCCAGGCTATGGAGGCGGTACGGCATACAGATTCTCTTTTCCTGTGAGTGTGTGAGTGTGTGTGTGTGTGTGNTGTATCCAGGCTATGGAGGCGGTACGGCATACAGATTCTCTTTTCCTGTGAGTGTGTGAGTGTGTGTGTGTGTGTGTGTCGATGTATTCCTCCGAGGGTAAAAACGCACAGAATGTGAGGCTCAGCATACCGCCTTACANGATAGCAAAAGAGACGTATTTAATTCTTCTTATATCCGCCGTAAATAAAGCGAGATTTTCTGTCACTTCATGGTGTAATCAGGATAATATTGTTTTTAAACCTTAAGTAAAAGCATTTCACATGTAAAAATATATACCTTCTTTATCATAAAAAAATTTATATCATTATTTTATGTTTCAAAATATATTTACGACTCTGCTTCGTCACATAATGCTTCGAAATTCTACATTGGATTTGTTTTATCTTAATTCACGTATAACGACGTAAGACATTTTGCTCCTCTTGTGTTCTGCGTACCGACTGAAAGGCAGCTATATTTTATCAACAAATACATAACCATTCAGCAGATGTAATTTGCCGCAAGGTAATGTCAGACATTTGCAGACTTCTTGAACTATGGTATTCATAAGACCGTGTCAGCGGACGGCCTTGTTAGGGAAAGTCAGTCGCCATCACTCTGCAATGGACTTCACACTCGCTTGGCAGGAAAGAAAACAATTGCGGGAAGATTTCCTAAAGTAGAAGTGAGAGGTATGTAGGAAACCGAGATGATCATTATTACTAGATGATCATTAACGGGGTGGAATTTAGGAGAGGCTGAAAGTTCAAGATGGCCCAAGACTGGCAGGATTTCAATCGGAATGACATAAGTTTCTGGCCGTTGTTGGCTACTTTCGTAGCACTTGCAGAACAACCTGAAAAATATTTAAGTACTGCCATGAAATGGTTTTTATTTTGTTCCAAAGTTAGGCAGCAATAAAAATTAATAAAGCATAAATGATCAAATAAAAAAACCAAAAGTATAGCAAATGGCGTCAAGTATTTTGTTTTACATTTTACACAAATATAATACTACTTTTCTAACGTAAAATTTGTTAGAATATTCTTCAAAGCCATTAGAATGTTTCCAGGGGGATTATTTCTGTTGTAAGTGGGAATTTTTCGAAGTATATATTCGTAAGTATTAGCATCTAGAGTGATCTACAGAAGTAGTTCTTACATTACCTAAGGTCTGGCGGAAATAGACTGAACTGTTACATAAATTCAGACTTTGCAAGAAATTAATGATATTTAAATAAGGTTAGTGTTAATGCATATTTAATATATATCCAGGCTATGGAGGCGGTACGGCATACAGATTCTCTTTTCCTGTGAGTGTGTGAGTGTGTGTGTGTGTGTCGATGTATTCCTCCGAGGGTAAAAACGCACAGAATGTGAGGCTCAGCATACCGCCTTACATTTACTCTTACAGCGGTGCGCCGTTCGCTGTTTTGGTGTGTGTGTGTGTGTGTGTGTGTGTGTGTGGGTGTGTGTGGGCAAAATGTGTACACTGTCCATATATTCGCGAAGATTTATTTACCTTAATGTACAGTTAATATACGTAAACGTGATCCGTAATGACTACAAATGGTGCTGAGCTCNCGAAGATTTATTTACCTTAATGTACAGTTAATATACGTAAACGTGATCCGTAATGACTACAAATGGTGCTGAGCTCCGTATAGACGAAATACGGAACTTCTCCGCATTTGATATAGCTGCGGTTTTCGGTAACGAACAATGGTGAGTCCACACGAGAATTTCTTTACCACTGTAACTAGAAAATTATGTTTTCTGCCGCAGTTAGGATGCACGCGTTTCTTACACCTATTCCTTCAAACATCAGAAAGTAGCATCAGGCATCTGCAACAGTTGGCCACACTCATTAAACATTCCAAGTTTAAACGTGTGTAAAACTTAAAAATACTTATTTAAACGTTCTCACAAAAAGGTCTTAAGTGAGTGAATATAGGAAGTTCGTAGATTATTTGTAAGAGTAATGGAATTCAAAATGTTGCCGATACCTCCAGAACACAGTTGGCTACACACTGGCGAGAGGCTCCGGGTTTGAGTCTCAGGTCAGGCATAATGTATTCGTGTACGTTTGTACGTGTCACCGCCTATGGGATCATGTCAATTAACTATGTTGAACTGGTCACTTGAGTGTCAACGAAGGTGGAAAAAAAGAAAAAACTGGTGAGAATCATGAATTCTCGACCTTCTGATTCCTGTTATAATCTCTATCAGGAATAAAATATTCTAACATTTTAAAATATCTCTATTTATTATTTACAGTGAAACATCTGGGAATCGAACATTCAAGGTTTTATTCAAATGTATTTTAAGCTGAAAATAGAGCAAATATACACTAAGAAAAAAAAATGGTTGTAGNCATTCAAGGTTTTATTCAAATGTATTTTAAGCTGAAAATAGAGCAAATATACACTAAGAAAAAAAAATGGTTGTAGAAAGCAAATGTTGTGCCCGTAAGCAAACTAGACTGTTAATAGAGGGAAAGCAATCAGTTTGGTTGCAGGCGCCATCGAAATATCGTTAACGTAGATTGCATAATCCGCGCACCACGTCTAGGCAAACTCCATAACGCACTGGGGAATCCGTCCGCCCAGACATGGTGCGCGTACTGTAACTTCTGTGTTGTGAGACATGCGTACTCAGGAAACACGTGCGTCTATGATATAAGCTGTTCACGGTTAGTTGAGCACTTTCGAAATCTACTTTTAAAAATGTATCTTCCCTACTTGCATATATTTAGACAGGCACTCTAAATGTCATGCTACCATTAAAGTTGGTAACGACAAAGGGCGAGTAGTTCCATGTTTTAATGTTGATTAGAAATAGCTAGGTAAACATTCGTGAATACTGAAATTATTTGTTTGCCTTCTGCACAAGGCGTACGAGTCAGCAGATCTGTAAAATATTTACTTTTGTAATAATTTCACAGTTTCTCTAGACAGACGGATTGCACCCATAGCGACGTTAAGTTTACATACACTGGAATAATACGTAGTATGCAAACAAGCAGATATTCAGCAGTGTTTCCAAAAGGGTCCAGTTTACCGTTAACATCCTATAAAGTTATTTTTCCCCGTAGGAAAGATTAAAATACGTAGCGAAGTCACTTCGTGTGTATAAAGGTTGTTCACAGTAAACTCAGCACTTTTGAAAGCCATGCTTAAGATGTACTTGTATGAACATTGTGTATTCTCCCACCATATTATAAATTAACATTGCCATAGGCCTGTTTACTTTATTCATGCGTCGGTCAAGTGAAACTGAGAAATTATTCGGAAAGTAACTATTTTACTTGTATGTTAATTCTTAGCCTACTCCTAGACGCATTAAATCAACAGAAAGCAAAATAAATAATTGTGTTATTCAGAAATGTTTACCTTACACTTTAAACTCAACCTTAAGACATGGAACTACTTTCCTTCCGTCGTTACCAACTTTACTAGGTGCATATCACTCAATGTACCCGTTAATATACATGCAGGTAAGAACAGTCATATATATATATATATAGAGGTCGAATTAAAAAGTGCTCACTTTATCGTGAACAGCCTTTAGTAGAATTTCTGAATGTTCTATAATGTGCAGCACATTTTCCTTACACTAGGTAGGTTTAAAAATAATTCCGTTATATTTACAGTGGTCACGACTATCAAATATTTTTGCTCTCAGTATCACGCGGTTAGTCTTTCGTCTTTCACTTTTTTGGTATAAATAAGTGACGTAAAATTGCAACTACTTTTTCATCCAATGCAACGTGCTGTGCTAAACTGTGTTGCTTGTTGCATACGCAGTAGGCGTGGGCAGCATTCTACTAATTAAATTTGATTTAGAATTATAAGTTCGTTTATTGAACATGGAATAGTACAGATGACAGAATGCAACAAGACAATACAATTTGATAACAATGCACAACACACCNGTTTATTGAACATGGAATAGTACAGATGACAGAATGCAACAAGACAATACAATTTGATAACAATGCACAACACACCAACAAAATGAACAAGCTGTTCTGCTGTATCGGAAGTGGCCAGGCTAAGAACAAAATGAACAATGTCGGGAAAGCTGTAACAAGAAAAACACTGTAAGCATATGAGAAAACTATCTCAAACCTAAAAATGGAAACGCATTTCGTAAAGCAATTACTTCGCCCTGCTACTTCTACTGTTCCGAGAATATAAACAACATTAAAAGTGCAGCACATTGTAAGCATTAGGTGTAGTGTTGCAAGCATCGAATATACAAAGAGTTTTAACTACGACTTGTATGATTTGTGAATTCTTCCTCCGAAGAAAATTAATATGTTTGTTATCTTTATGGTTGTAACAAGCGTATTTTATTGTAAACAGCATAAAATTAATATCGTGTATTCTTAAGTTACAAGTATAGTGCTATATAAAATAATTCAATCAAGTTTTTTCTAAAACATTTTAAAAATTAATAACAAGAAGTAAAATTTCCTTCCTTCACAGCAACATTTACGAAAGGAATGTATAAAGAGAAATGAAATATTGTTATTCTGATTATACTACAACCCAGAACTGATATATACGAGTCATATCAGGAAAGTAATAGTACTCAATTTTTTGTATTGTTATAAAAAAAACATTTTATTTAAACAAAATTACAGGATTTGTAGGTATATATGTTGCTTAGTTTTTCACTTAGCCGCCTTCCCGTTCTATGCAGGTTAAGTCGTGGCTCAAGCTTTTTGATGCCCTCCTCATAGAACTCTCCCGCCATCTCCTTCGTCCACTTCAAGACCTCTTGTTTCACCTCNTGCCCTCCTCATAGAACTCTCCCGCCATCTCCTTCGTCCACTTCAAGACCTCTTGTTTCACCTCCTCATAGGTTATAAATTTTTTTCCACCCATGTGAGTCTTCAGGAAGGTGAAAAGATGAAAATCTGAAGGTGCCATGTCAGGGTAGTATGCAGGGTGGTTCAACATGTTTCAACCAAACGAGTTAAAAGCGCCTTGGTGGCGTTGGCCGTGTGCAGGCGGGCGTTGAGCACGTTGTTTGTGTGAGGGAAGTAGTACATTCCCCTCCGTTTGTTTTGAATTGCTCTCTTGAGCTTTTGTAGGCTCTCACAGTATCGTGCTGCAGTAATTGTCTTCTCTGAGGCAAAAAATCAATCAAAATTATCCCTTTTTGGTCCCAAAACACGGTTGCCATGATTGTTTTGGCCGAAATTAAGGTTTTGAATTTTTTGGCAGTTGGGGAACCACTGTGATGACTGTCTTTTTGTTTTTATCAGTGCAAAAATTTCAGTCGGAGATTTCCTTCCTCGAGAAGGAACCTTATGACAGCGCGCACCTCGCACTTGGCGGGATTTCTGATTGACATATTCCACAGAAACGGACACTGCGAGGCGAGTTTTGGTACTGTCGAGGGTCGCCGGTGCTTGTTGTGTTCAGGAGACCCCCCACCCCTCCTCTATTGCTGAGTGTTGCTACCTGTTGAAAAAAAAAATTCCCACAGCATGACAGCCCAACAGTACTCTAACTTTATGGACACGCCTCCTATGTAAAGTCGTTCGTGGCAGTTTATGTCGTCTAACGACACTTTTTACTCGATCACATAATGAATGTAACTAATAACAAATCAGTTAAAATCTGCTACTATATTAATAATATATGAAAACATATAGATAATCTGAATGAATAAACAGATGTGCCCTTTTTTTCTGATTTGCAGTAAATTTGGTGGCTATAGGTACTGATTCTAATGAATTTCTGTGATTTTAATTTGGCAGCCATAACATAGTAGTTGTTCACTCGCGCCAATCACTGCCTACAATATATGGCGCACGTTAATGCAGGGATATTCTGAACCACAGGTACGAACTTTGTGAGAGGATTCCTTGTGGATAATGAAGTAAAATCTTAATGCAACCTCTTACCTAACGTGATTATCAAGGGAAACACACACCCTTAAAATTAGTAATTTGCAAAAGGTCGGAAACTACGTGAGATAAAGCAACAAATTCGCGAATAGTGTGAGCCTGATTCGATATCTGCCATCTGTGAACATTAAGCGGATGTAAAGATCGCCCGTCATTAGGACATTAGGCTTGTGCCTACTGGCCTGCCAAGACAGTGTACATTAGGCTCGTACCTACTGGCCTGGAAAGACGGTCTACATACCTGGCTGGCAAGCTACTATACCCTTTCACACGTTGCATTTTTTTTTNCCTACTGGCCTGGAAAGACGGTCTACATACCTGGCTGGCAAGCTACTATACCCTTTCACACGTTGCATTTTTTTTTCTCGAGAACCGTTCGTCTGACAGTTTTACACCGAGACAACATTTTGCGTTCTTATTACGTAATTACAATCGCTAAATACCTCGCGTGTAACACAGGTTTGTTGGTCAATGACATGGCGCACACGTTTGTTCTCAAGTATTCAGAACTGAGTGCACGCAAGATTTCATACGTTTAAAATCGTTTATCAGGCCTTTAGAAAGTTATATTTGAGTATTTCTGAAGATATTTCAGCGTATGTTTCGACTATTTGTATTTATTTATTGTGCAGTCTTTCTGACATGCAATTTTACAAAAAGTTATGTTACGATGAGAAAGTANGACTATTTGTATTTATTTATTGTGCAGTCTTTCTGACATGCAATTTTACAAAAAGTTATGTTACGATGAGAAAGTAATGTAAAGCAATTAATTATATAAAAACTTATGCAATCAACGTTTTCTGCTTAAACACCTTACATTGATGAAAATTTTATTGATGCTAGAGACAGAAAATTTTAAGAGTATGTTATGAGCTAGACAACGAAAAATCAGAGAGATTTTTATTGCTTTTAATAAAGTTACGAGCTATAGAAAATTTTAACATGAAACAAGCTGTGAGATAACAGAGAGGCTGAGTAAAGAGGAAGTAGGAAAAAAATCTGGTTTCGCATAAAGACGTTAACCAGTGGGCAAGGGAAGACGGCACAAATCTGTAAACTACTGTGAATAAACTCGGTAAAATTTCTCGTCTCTATAAAAGTTATACAAATAATATTTATGGAAAGCTTACAATTTTTAGAAATATTTGGTTTACGGTAAGCAAGAACGTTGCTGTTTTGTGATTTTTTTTTTTGTGAAAAACGCATATTTTGTGAATCAAATGTTTCACATAAAACAATAGTTTTTTTTTTCTTGATTTTTAGGTTTTTACTCAAAAAGAAGCGCCTGCAAAAAATAAAATAAATGATGTAAACAAGCATATTTTGTGCTAAAAATATATTACAAACGCCAAGACATTANGCCTGCAAAAAATAAAATAAATGATGTAAACAAGCATATTTTGTGCTAAAAATATATTACAAACGCCAAGACATTAACAAAGGACAGGTGCTATTATCAAAATGAAAAAGCGATTGTTCCACATAAATTCGTACATGACTACATTGACGNTTAACAAAGGACAGGTGCTATTATCAAAATGAAAAAGCGATTGTTCCACATAAATTCGTACATGACTACATTGACGAAAAGGTTGAAGGACGTTGGCAACGAAAAAAATTGTTATTTTATACTGGTACCACTCTACTGTCCAACTTTTAGACATTACTAGATAGTGATTACTCTTTCCTAGCAAAAAAAAAAAAGGAAGCTCATAGTTTTCGCATTAATAAATGTAAAAATTGCAATTTTACTGTTATGGAAATATACAAATCATGAAAACTAATTTACATACCGAAATGATATAATTCATACTGAAATAACACGCAAAGATATATTTCAAGGCGTCAGTAAAATCGTGCAAAGAAATATTTTTTGCAATTTCAAAAAATGCTGAAATCATGTAATTCTGGCATTTTTATTATTTGTGATTGCCACTGATATTTTGTTAAACAACTTCTTGTTAAGCATGCCTGGGTAGAGGGGGAATATGGAGACTTTGGCACATCGGGACCTGGGACCGGAGCGTCGGAGCTGTTCGTGCTATGTCATTCCTGTTGACTGCCGGCCATCTTGGATACATGTGACCTTAACCTTGACCTATAAACCAATAAATAAAAATATAAAAAATTATTTGAAAATTATTTTAAAATTATTAAAAAATGTATTTAAAAAATTTATTTTTAAAACTTAAATTTTTGGAGATTACCACACCCCCTTCACCCATAAATCATTCCATGATCTTGGAAGGTGCAGTTCACCATCTTGCAAGTCGTCACAGCCACCGTCCGCCATTNGAAGGTGCAGTTCACCATCTTGCAAGTCGTCACAGCCACCGTCCGCCATTTTGGCCGGTGCAAACCGCAATCTTGGTAGGTGTAGTCCGCCATCTTGGTAGGCATCACAGCCACCGTCCGCCATCTTGGTAGGTGCAGCCGTCCGCCATTGTGGTTGATGCAGTCCGTTATATTAGTAAGTGCAGCCATCCGCCTTCTTGATCGGTGCAGTTCGCCATCTTGGTATGCGTCACATCCACCGGCCGCCATCTTGGTTTTTTTCGTTTGTAATTTGTTTATACATTACTGGAGTTTGTTTCTCACCATCGTTTAACCGCCATCTTGGTATTTTCGTTTGTCATTTGTTTTACATTGCTGGTGATGTCCCCAGCAATGCGCCCAGCAGACGACTGACCTCCTTCACTCCCCCCTTAAAATATATTTAATTTACCAATTGCTCCACCCGTTTCTCATTGGCTAAATGCCCATCCCCTTCCAAAATTATTAATGGATCAGCCAATGTTCCTCATTAGATAATTCCACGGGTGTTTTTGGAAACGTTCGTTCCGACCAATCAGCGGCCTACTTTAATCACGAAGGTGGACTATTTTTCCCCGCTTAAAAAACTCTTTATAAGACGCACCCTGAGCTCCCTCGGCAAATCAATCATTTTTCTAGCTGTCGTTCCTTTTTTGCTATANAACTCTTTATAAGACGCACCCTGAGCTCCCTCGGCAAATCAATCATTTTTCTAGCTGTCGTTCCTTTTTTGCTATGTCAAGAGGAACGCCCAGTGACCATTTCGAAACTTTCAGGGTTTCAAACCCCTGTTAAATTTACGATAGCCTTGTTGTCAAGTGAAGAAGAAAATAACAGCAACAGCAACGCAGAAGAAAATAGAGATAATGTTCTTCAGCTTATCCGCACCCTATTGGCACGAGGAGCAACTTCGTCAATACCGTCTACTAGCACGAACCCGCAACCATCAGGCAACCCGTGCCATCCTTCATCGGCAAAAACGTTCTATAGCTTATTCTCTCACAGCTTCTCAGAGAGCCCCATCAGCTCCGACTTCAAATACAGTGATATCGAAGAAGAAATGGAAGTGTCCATCGCCGAATTTTCTCCATTCAGGTTAGAAGACCTGAGTATGTACAGACTTGTGCGTACCGACGCGTAAGTTTTCGAAATGCTCGAGGCGTTCTATAAATTCAATTTTGTGACGATATAATTCACTGGCTATGCTGCTACGATTATTTCTAAGGCTGTTAAGTTTACAATTTATGCCCTAAATCTACGCTTCCTTGTTCGCTGTAGGAGTTGGAAAAACAAAATCGTGATGTCCACGTATGCAAGGCAAGATTGTACAAAATGTAGCCTACGAACTTTTCCGAAAAAGTTAAACTAATTATATGTGCAAATGGTACAAGAAATGTGATGGACATTGTGATGGAAATGTAAAAAAACAAGGTTTCCCGGACTAGGCCTCCACCTGCACGCCTTTTGTATGCAAAGTGCACCTAGGATCAAGGTCGAGACCTTCCACCAAGTCTTCTTGCAACGGTGGAGCGCGTCCTCGTGATAAGTTCATTCCCGAGAAAAAAATATGCAAATTACATATCCTCTACTGCACGGCGTAACCTACACGGACCAGCTGGCTGTTAGCGTAACTGTGGAGCGGTGTGACGAAAACGTTAATTTCCTCCTTGAAAGAAGCGTATTCGATGGCAAGATTCTTGAATTATCAGTGCAACATTGTGACAGTGACGAGTGTGCAATTCATTTGTGTCGTCCACAAACAAAATTTCCCATAAACATGGGAAATATGAAAAAATTAACTGTGGGCGATCGACGTTCAAGCAAGTACGACNTTGTGGCCTATCGACGTTCAAGCAAGTACGACAGGGAAAATTGCGAATTTAATCATGAAATTATACATGATAAGCATTTAAATGTATGCTCTGAACGGTGTGATAGCGCTTGGAGGTTACAACGCCAGAGGTGCTCGAGTGTGCGTGTGCATATGAGCTTTGCTCTACCTCTAGAAAAACCCAGGTGATGAAAACCTACCATTCCGCTCGTATTTTTTTTAGTTGACGAAACACACACGTTCTAAAGTGTAAAATAAATATTGAAGTCCGTTATTAAAAGTTTTTTTGAAACAAGTAGGTTTGTGTGGTATGTGTAAAAAAATCATGATTATATACAAATAAATGTCGATGTGTTTAATTATCTGTTTACCAATCTTTTGCATTTTTTAAGTAAATACGTTTATCATGTAAAATATTTTCTCGCACGTGTTTATTTTGATATGTAAATAAGATGTATTATATATTGAATTAAATTTTCTTAAAATTTTTTTGGGAATTATGATGTAAAATAAATAAATTTGTTACAAGTATTTGTGTAATATTTTCATTCCTATTAAAATCATTTTAAAATGAAGTTAGTATTTCGATTGCTGCTACATGTCAGCGATACAGAGGAGAGAGAGAGAGAGAGAGAGAGAGAGACAGACAGACAGAGGCTGGTGACGTTCTTCTGCGACGTGTCAGAATGAAGGTCGTCACGCGATCACATCTCCTCGGTCACCATACTCACCTTACGTCTTCACACTCTCGAGAGGTAGTTAATGTAGGTCAGTAGCGGTACCATTGTGCCATGCACATTTTTTTAAAATTGATAACCCTTATTTAAATAGTTATTTGCTCAACATTCCACAAAAAATTTTCGTAGTAGTAAAACAAAAAAAGCTAATAATGTGCAGCACATTTTAGAGTATATTTTTTAATATTGTAGGTAAATAAGTCGAGCATAGATATTGTCATAGGAGGCATTGTTATCAAATATTGCACGTACTTGTCCCTTCTCCAGGGGAAAAGTAAGCGCAATAAACATATTAAAAAAAAAATTATATATATATATATATATATATATTGCACGTACTCGTTCTTTCTCCAAGGGAAAAGGAAGCGCAATGAATATTTAAAACAAAGAAAGGGAAAAAATAATTACAGTTTTTAAATGGATAAAAAATAAATTACTGAACGCACACACACACACACACACAGTTAAGAGTTAAAAAAATATTTTGCTATATTAAACTCAAAAACCACTGATAAATATCACACCAAAAAATTAGGTAAAAATGCTTTGTTCGCAAGTAAAGGAGAAAAAAATTCGTGTCTCTAAAAACACGTTTTGACATCCATATAAGTGGCTAATGTTGCTGCAGACTCTAGGATGGTATAAAACTTAGCACAAATCCTTCCATTTAACATTTCACGTTCGTAAGAACACGCACGCTGTTAGTCAGTTCGTGGTGTAAATCGGCAGTATCGTTACGTACCGCACGTAAAATGTTTTCAAAATTATTTAAACACTGGTGAATCTCATCCCCGTCGACCGATGGGAGGGTGGGTTAGCATCGAGAGGCAGCAGAGACCACATGTATTTGCAGCAAAGGCATCTTTCGGCATTTGTGTAAGCAATATCAGAGACCGGAGGGTACCCCATTGACACGGATAAGTCCGTCACATCGTTGGAAGAAAGAGTCCCCAGTGTTTGCACATGTAAAACAGCCATTTAAGACGAACCATTCTCCAGCTGCGGTACGTAACCAGCTTCCAGCAACGGGGAACCTTCAGTTACGTTGTCGCGTGTAGCCAACACACCCGCTTGGAAGCAGCGAAAGGGCGGTGTCTGGGAGCCCTGGAACTGTGTCGTCCGGGTGCTCCAGAAGGGCGTCTCCGTTGCGATGCCAACTGTTGTTATAGATGCAGTGCCGGATTATACCATGGTCGCCGATGGTGCAGCATCGCATCGCCCTGATGCGATAGATGCAGAGGCACCCAATTTTTTTGAATAATTCCCCCGCAGTAATTAGGAGAGCGTCGTCACTCTCAGATGAGAAATGAATCTATACCATTACGAAAATGGCTGCTAATTTCCTTAAAGTACCCACAGCACGGAGTCTTCAATACCAATACAACTATGACGCATCACCCGTCTCCTATAATACTCTGCATACCCCCACCACAGACTGCGTCCCCTTCGTCATGTGTCTGTACGCCTGAGAATTAAAAAAATACCATTATAATTCATTTTATTGCTAGGTAGGTAGGTAGGTCCTTAGTAAGTTAACATTATTATTTTTTATTTATATATATAAACTATGAATATTTTATCAACCAAATTCTGTTAATGGCCGATAACAAGGTAATGGAGTGGGGGGACGGTCAAAGGCTAATAAATGGAGGGGGAGTTTTTCCCCGTCGTAAGAGCTACGTAGCAGCTCCCAGTATCGGCTTGCAGAGGATACCAGAGGAACTGCGCTGGTCATCAGCTCATCAGCTTCAATTTCGTTCCGAGAGAACAGATAATCATACATGAGATCGGAAACGCAACTAGCCACCAGTAAACTCGTATTGTATCCAGCATGGCAATATTTTGATCGGCTTGCGGCGCGCGTGTGACAGGGAACGTCAGAGCGGACGTGGAGAAATATTACGCGCAAGCTTTACCTGTTTCCTTCGCCCACTCAAAGTCCGTATACGTTCGTGGCAAGAATCCCCCTTGCTACTTCGGTACTGCATGTTCCAACGAGTGAATCCTTTAAATAAAATTTTCACTAATTTTTTTGTATGTTTATTTATTTAGTAAAAAATTGCAATGGTATATTAAAAAAAATTTTAATAGAACACACAGATAATTTATTTTTATACAGATGTGTTTTATTTACAAAAATTAAAAAATTATATTTAAACGTAAAATTCAAGTCTTTTTAATAATTTAATGTGCGAGTCAAACCATGTTCATAAAAATTGATTAGCAGTCTCTGGCGTTCGATATGATGCAGTAGAATGCGGAATGTTCAAAGTCTCTTCTTCCAAGTTAAAGTCCGTAGTGGACGAACCCATGTTGGCGGCAGCAGGTGACGTCACACTTGGACGTTTACATGGGCACGCTTCATAGTTCAATGCAGGTTCCCCAGAATTATTATGCATCGTGGTGTCAGCACAGTGGCTGCGGCACGACCTTCGGCGTTTAGTTGGGGCCCTTTGAGTCGAAGCCTCGCTGGTATTATTTTGCCGACTTATGCAGACCTGGATGGAGCGGTCAGGGGCGTAAAATTTGGTGGTCGTAGGAGGAGGGTCGGCCTTGCCTCGACTCGAAGTTTCTGCAAATTGCAGAACCTGGTCCACGATTGCTGGAAGAGTCGTATCCCGTTTCATGTGATGAACCACGTAATTCCCAGGAGTACAGGAAGTTATTAACTGCTGAGTGTACTCGAAATCACCCGGAGTCACTGAATATAACCAGTGGTCCCATCCATCACATTTTTCTTTGTAGGTATGTAGTGATCCAGACTCCCAGAACGCATATGTGATTTTAGAGTCGTCCGGACATGAACGTACAGGTTCTCCGGTTGAAATGGTGCCATTCAGCTCCCACGGTGCCAGGTGCTCGACTGGGCGACTAATTTATTTTCGGGTTCAAATTATTTTGATTTTTTTTTTTTCGCATTGTTAAATGACGTTATCTATACACGTGACTGTAACATTATCAGGTATCTTCATATTTCACACGGCCTAAGATCACGCATAGAACTTGCAGCAGGTGTTTTCTGCAACACCTGAAGATTATTTTGCATCTACACCAGCTCATAACTGTATTTTTTTCCGACTCTGCATCGTGCGAAATCACGCCTGCAAGATATTCTCGAACGCTGGCTGGCATACCAAAAAAAAATAATGTTTACACTGAGAGATATATAACAGTGTATATATCTCCGTGAAAGGAGCACGCCACTCGTAAAGTAACCGGACGTTTTTCGAAGCATTCACAAAAGAACTCCGATCCGTTTATTTCCTCACTTTACGATGGAACACACCCATGACCATCCTGCACGTCGATTATTTCCTATTCGTTTGTTCAAAAATTACTCAGTCATTTTTTCTGCTCGGGCCCCGCCACATAAATCGCTCCTCGCGGGTACAGCATCAGCAAGTCGCTCAGCACGTTTCCCATGTGATGATATAGAATCTTGCCTTCGTCCCAACACAGTCCGAGGTAGTACTTTGTCAACCAGGCGTTTGTTTACTTGCTCTTTTCGTCCAACAGTTTTCACTGATATGGAGGGTGGAAGTTGCGGGTTCGAGTCACGACGTGACAATCCGTGACTGCGATTCCCTTGGGCCCGAAATCGTCTTGGCTCCACAAACCTTGCAAGTTACAGTACATATATATGACTGTAACGTGAGTCCCCACTCCATGCGTATTTAAATGCTTAATTAACTGATGATTTTTACCAGGCTGGAAAAAACAATCGTAATGAACAATCCTGTCGTGAGGTATTAATCAGTAAGCTGCGGTATTTGTGGGCACGTTATCCTTGGTGATTATTTCGATCCAGCAGTCGACCGTACCATTTTGCACGCGCTCGTTCTAATTCGATGTATCGAATACCAGCAAATGTGCCATGTCTTGGACATTTTCGGGGCTCAGGGTGGGATGCGCCTTGCTTCTGTAATAAGATGATTGGAATTGCGATTGCATATAATAGAGCAAAGTAAAAACTTCTTGGTCGAACATAGTGTTCAGGTCGATATACGGGTATATTTCGATATTCAGAAATATATTTTCGTTTTCAAGTTTGCAGTGATCGAATGTAGACTTGTCGGCTCCGATGCTATGCTGATTGTTAGTCT
The DNA here is from genome assembly GCA_002778355.1 of Clitarchus hookeri. Lineage (NCBI taxonomy): Eukaryota > Metazoa > Arthropoda > Insecta > Phasmatodea > Phasmatidae > Clitarchus > Clitarchus hookeri. The sequence continues at coordinate 247,102 of NQII01003580.1, forward strand.
GAAGTACCAGTATGATGTAGCGCGGTTTTCTAGGCTGGATGACGTTTTCCGACTCCTTGATCTGTGGTGGTGGTGGACAGGGCCAGGCAGGTGACCAGGCTCCAACTTCTGAATGCTAATTCGATCCCTTTTTCTTTCTTGGCCTAATTCAACAGCTTGAAACGTTCGTGGGTGTTCGGGGTCACGTGAGGTAAAAACCATTCTATGGTCTTCAAAGTAAGTGGAATGGGCTGCGTGTTTTCTCCGGCTCCTAAAACGGTATCCAAATGCGATGTGACCAGCGTAATCACCAGCTCCTGCCTCGCTCCTATTATTATTTTCTTATAATCTTGGTTGAGTCCCTGTAGCAAGGAGACCGGAACACATACTTCGAAACTGCCTTCGGTGTACATGGGAACACTGTATTCATCTTAGATTTCCCAGCCTGCCATCTTGGCTGCAGAGAAATGGTTGAGCGTGAGCGATAGGTGATGTTTTATCGACGAGGTTATGCCCACATATCGCGACTGGTCGACCGCGACGCCATTTATCTCGTACATTACGTTTTCGAAAAGATGCAGAATCCCTTTCGAGCCAACTAAGTGGTGGTCGGGTGGGTCCCATCTGCATTCGTTAGCCTACCTCTTATGCGCACAATGGACTGGCTAAGCAATGTGTAAATATCTTGATGCTGTATAGGTATTCGAGCCTACCTCCCGAAAGCGAAATGTCCTACAAGATAAGGCTCGTAACAGTGCATTTCGATTTTATCAAACTTATCGTCGAACACTAGGCGTTCATCCACGTCGAGGATTTCGTCCATCATGGCGATTTACATTTAAACCGAGGACGTGGAGAAACTGTGCATTTTCAGGTGTTAGCGCAACGAGTCCTCGTGGCTTACTGATATCGGGTTCGATGTACCGCACTCGTTTATATATTTTTGTTTTCCCAGCGAAATTTACTCCCATCGTTTCATGTGCAGGCGCAAAGTGATTTCTTCGTTTCGGAAATTTATCACTTCGTCGCTTTGATCCACGATCGAAATGGCTACTTCGTGGATGCTCTTTGCGACGATCGGAACGTAAATGAGCGTTTTTTGACTTTCTACGGTTTTATATCCAGGACCTATGGTGTGGGCGAACTCGTAAATAGTACTGCTCAGTTTCCCACTCACGTAAATGCAACTTGCCAAATTACAGTTTAGTCGTATGGAGTTAACCGGAAAGATGTTGACCACACTCGACGATACATGTTTTTTTTTCTGCTTCGTACATGCTGGCTTCGAACCCCAGCATGGGCCCGATCGTTTCCGGTCCGTAAAATCTACATCTGCGATACAAAACATTTCGGCATTCAGGGTATTCATATTCCCATGCAGTTCGAATGCAATGTTGTGTGGCAGCGATTTCTTTATGAAGTATTCCATATACTTCAGCTCGTAAGCCCTGGTGGGAATGACGATTTCCTTCGCTGCCCCCATAACTGAATACCGACAACTTTAATTTTCCTCGATGTTGGACATGGAGTTGTAAGTTTGAAAATTCACTAGCCCCACACACAATTCCTCCTCCATTTCTAAGGGAGGGTGAAAGCTGACCCACAGCTCGGACGTTTGACCACTCAGAATGATAGACACAGACATACTGATGAGATCTGTACGGCCCACACATATTTTTTATTTCCTGCGAATTATATGGATTTTTTTCGGCTTTACAATGGAAATCTCGATTGCGTAAAAATCGCAGACACAAGTGTCCACAGTTCCACGTGTTAGGTATCTGTTCCTTTTCGTAATTGTACGTTAGTTTGGTATATTTCAAATACTCGTGCAATTCGGGTGGAGGATGCAAATTCCCAAAACTATCATAATAATCTGCGTGTTTCCCCTTTTTTACAAAGGCCACTCAGCTTATACCAGGCCCGGCTATGTCCAGATTAATTATATCACCTTTATGACTCTGGGGTTTAGGGGGCAAAGCCTCTCTCATAAACAGATCCAAATCCACGTTCGTCAGTGGGCATCTAAGTACATTCACTTTGATTTCCTTCTTCGATTTTTTCCTATTCCCCCTACCCTCCTTCGCAATCGATCCTTCTCTTCCCCGATATGGGTGACGGATGTAGAGCCCTTGGATGTTTTTTGCTCCATGGTGATAACTTCCAATTTTCTGTTATGGCTGTAGATTTCCTCTACCTTTTCTCGAACGTTCGAAGCCCGCTTCATGGTGATTACAATAATCGTGACTGCCCCAGTGATACCGGCCAGAGCACCGATTGCAGGTATCAATTAGGACAGGAATCCTCCTACCTTTTCCTTCCATTTCCTCTTGGTCTAGTTTAACTTTGGCTTTCATGATGTTGGATATGCCTCAGGTGGCTACTTTTTCTCCGAACCTGGTGGCTTCCGATTTTCTTATTTGGTCGGCCTTCTGTGCAAGTATCTAGTCTGCCTGGTGCCTAGCTTGCAGATCCTTGTACTGGGAATAGGCGATGTCGTGCGGCTTGCACGCTTCGACCTGGGTGTTTACACCCCATTGTGTGACAGCCTTTAGCTAGCCTTTTTCCTGGCCTGCAGAACCTGTATCATGGAATGTTAAGCTCAAATGGGAGATTATTTATGAGTGAATCGACGATCTCGTAGCCGGATTTCACCGTATTTATCTAACGGCACATAGAATTAAACTAAGCGAGCAAACTATAAGTATTCTTCTTTTATACAGTTTTCTTTCAGTATAATGGAGGTAATCGAGCAGGACATTAGTCTCCCTGTGTGTGTCATCAGAGAAGATAACGAAAACGATCACTAATCAGGTCATGTAGAATCGTGGTCTAATAGTGTGCGAGGCCTGATTTATGCGCCATCTAGGCGTGGGAAAACACGCGTTCTACTGAGCCTGCTGGATGAACTCAAACGGCCTTCGGTTCGAGAACATGAACGTTTATTCAAAATCGCTCCAGCAACCGAAATACCAGCGATTGATATGAGTACTGCAGGCAATGGATGGCATGGGTTATTTCCCCTGAAGTGAAAACGAGAATTTGGTACCTCCGAACGAAGCTCTTCCCAACTCGATATTTGTCTTCGATGTAATTGCCTGTGAAAGACAAACTTGTATTCAAGAATACTTTAGCGTGGGATGGCAAACGAAAGTGGACTGCATGTACCTAAGTCAGACTTATTCCCGTGAACCCAAAAAACTGCTTCGCGAAAATGTGAATTTCCTCGTTTTGTTCTGCATGGACGACACGAATTTACACTATGTTTGCAACGATAATGNCTTCGCGAAAATGTGAATTTCCTCGTTTTGTTCTGCATGGACGACACGAATTTACACTATGTTTGCAACGATAATGTAAATACAGACATGACATTTGCAGAATTCAAATTTGTGGTTTTTTGTACTGGAAAGACAAGTTCGGTATATTGGTAATCGTAAAGGACTTCTCGCTACATAAAGGCAGGTGCAAGCATGGGTTCGATCAGTTTATCCTACGACCGCAACCATGAGTTAAGGAAGCATTTCCAAATTTGGCAGCATGGATCGTCTTGATGACCTTGAACGTGGGCAAAATCGCTTAACCAATGCTGGCAGAGAAGACTTGTCCCTTATTGGTCTAAAATTGGAAAGAGTAAAAAATGAAGTGATTGAAGATTTGGTGGTGATCGATAAACACATAGCTACCGTGGAGGTGCGGATAATAGACCTCATCAATGTATCGAATGTTCAGAGACGAGAAGAATTAAAGGACCTACAAAATGTATTAATGTCCATACTGGCTGCAAGAACTGACGTCGCAAGGCATAGCAAGACGATATTGGATGCGTGTGTCTGACAGCTAAAAAAAACCAAAACGCAATTTCAAAAATCGCGAATGATTTCATACAAAAACCCGAGGTCGATATATATACATGTACGAAACGCCTTTCCCAATCAGTGAACGGTGGATAACCGAACCGGATTGGTGAGCGAGCTTCAGCGAGCGATCGAGGCCATACGTACCAAAAATGGAATAGCTAAAAATAACAGAATGGCCATCGATAATCCAAGAAAGGAGGCTTTCAAACCTGTCACACTCTGTCTAGACGAAAATAGAAAAAAACCCAGAGACAGGGATTATGCCCGCGATGAGGTCAAACGTGAAATCAAGGTGGAAGAACCGATCCCGATGCGTAAACGGAAAAGAAGTCATGAATTGCCCTAATGGGAAGGTGGCATCACTAACGATGAAGACGATTAGCCCCTGATCGCTTTTCTGCGTGCGCGAGAACGGAAACGAACATGCTAGAACTTGCCTGATGTGGGAATTCTTCTGTCACATTACATCGCTTCCTACTCTGANGAGAACGGAAACGAACATGCTAGAACTTGCCTGATGTGGGAATTCTTCTGTCACATTACATCGCTTCCTACTCTGACCGTACAGCCAACAAGCCTTTTGGTTTGCGGAAAAGTGGTGAAAAATGGAATCTTGGAAATAAAGAAGTTTTATTTTTCCAAGTGATGTACTGCAGATCGTTAAGTGCAAGGTGAAAATCACTCAGGGATTGAGCGAACTTTTGTTTTGTAGGCGCCCTGGACATACACCGGATCGGATTTGCTCAAGTAACGCCTTTAGTTACATCAAAGTCGCGCATTTTACGCCCAGAATAACCCTGCAACACATCGATTTAAATAAAAATTGCTCCAAAAATTTCCCATTATAACCGGACTATTTTGTAGGGTACTTGAAATTGGTGGTTCGTGTTTGACTCAGAAATTGGAGAGCGGAGGAAAGATAGACAATCAGTATTGGGATGATCCGAATGAGTTAGTAGATAGGCTGAGACTTCCGATTGCTTCACAGGGAGCAGGGAACCACTCGTGCACGAACGAAACAATTTCCATCGTCGAAGAACTCGTGGAGTCAGGCTACATTTAGAAATGAGCTAGTATACAGTTTCTGAAGAGCTGCACAAATACCTTAGGATAAATTACTCACGCAGAAAACACATCATGAAAGGGTTGGACAATACTTTCTATTCTGACCTGATCGAAGTGCGAGACATTGCTCGTGTGAATAAAGGTCACTGCTACTTTTTCCAAGTATGCCTGGGCCAAGCAGCTCAAGTCGAAGAATGCGCGCGGTATCACGACATCCATGACGGATGTGTTTCGCGAAGGATGCAGAACTGGAAATATCCATACAGTCGATGGTAAAGAATATTTTAATGCAACTTATCGTGCACTGATGAAAAAGTATGCCATAAATCATTGTTCTATATACTCTGAGCTCAAGGCCAGCATCGTCGAGCGTTTTCACAGGACGCTCAATGCTAAAATGTGGAGACATTTTACGGCGAACGGAAACTACAAGTGGTTCGATATACTTCCAAAACAATTCTTCCGTTCATTCTACCAATCGCATGAACCCCTAAGACATGAAAAACGACTCCCTGGTTATGAGCATGAATGATATTCCGAAGAGGAAGGACCCATGCAAGCCTTAAGCCAAGATCGGTGACTAAGGGTGAATTTAAAAAAAGGGGGGGTTTTCCATGAAGGCTTCTATCAGAACTGGTCTCAAAGTTGTACAAGGTGGTATGTTTACGACACTTTAACCCACGCATGTATTACCTCGAGGATCTACGTGGCGATCCCATCTTTGGCGGATTTTGTACCGACGATATCTGGCCTACGCAGTTTCCAGACATGTATTTGGTGATGAAGGTGCTGAAGCAACGTAATGGTCGCATGTACGTGCGGTGGCTGGGGCACTCCAAACGTGATGACTCCTGGATCGCCGAGAAAGACATTTTGGTGTGAAAACCCTGCTAAAAGTTTCATTTAATGTAAACATAATTTTTAATATGATAAATAGTCACATGTGTGCAGACAAGCTCGTTCTTTCATTTATAGCCCTGTTGTCCCCCGGACACCTGCAGGCTGTTATGTATGTACGCATGGGTGCGAGATTAATTCTCTAAATGTTTATGTTGTAGTAAAACTTTGAAGCATTTCATATAAACATATCCTTAACTTGTTTTATGCATTTTTTTGCATGTATTGCAGATAAAATTTAAAATTTTATTTTCTCTTTGTTGTTTCACATTTGATGCCATCGACGCAATAAATATTTATTAGATAAATTATGTTTCGCGTGCGAAATATTCCAAGCCTTGCCAACTTAGGTGAAGCTGATTATGAATGGACGGTGCAGAGACTTCAAAACATCCTACCTTCCCTGTGCATTGGCTTTAATTTGGATTTAAATGTGTTTAGAATGTATGTGATGGGAGTTTAATTTTTTTAAGGAATGTTTTGTCTTTTTCTTTTTTTCACGAATCAGTTTGAAAACGGGTATAATTTTTTTATCAGTATGTTCTGACTTTTGTTTATTAGTAGGGTAACGGGTATATTTTTCTCAAGTGTCGAAAGTGGACTCTCCTGTCAATGTGCCCTTGTGTGTATTCTCGAATTGGCTTAAGACAAAAGTATGTTTCTTTTTTTCAACGTATTAAAGTTTGTATGATAAAATAAATACGCATTCATGAATTATTTTTACAATGTATTAAAGTTTAACATCATAAACGAATATGCAAACGGTTTTTGTTGGAATATTAATCTTAATGTAGCTAGTGTGAAGCGCCACGACTGTAGTCGAGCTTCTAGCTCATTTCCCAGGATCCAGGTGACCTGCGCGCACACCGCCCTCTGCTGCCTGTGTGTTCAGCAGGAAGTGCAAAGTACGACTCAATGGCTGCCAACTCGTGAATACTGAACATGGTGCCAACCATAACTCCCGTCGTCTCTGCAGACGCTAAACGGCATGTCTAGAAATAATTTTTGAGGCCACCTGCATTTGCATAGTGTTTTACCTCTAATCCTTAATTTATTAAAATAAATAATTACATTCATACACAAAAAATATATCATATGTTATTTTAGTGATGGCTAGAGTCTTATTAAAGAATTAATTTTTTTTTTCTTCTAATTATAACAAAACTGATACATACTAACTATTTTTTCTTTACCAACAGAGTGTTTTTAACTTACATGAGCAGAACATAACTCGAAAAAAAAACCATAATTTATATATTTTTTGAACACATTTAATTATGCACACACATCACAATATTATTTTTACTCTACATAATACAAGCAATACTTTTTTTTCGCGTGTTCCTTCTCTGAGTCTTAGAGGGCATTAAACATGTAAAAAAAAATTTTATGTACCACGGGTTCCTAGCAGGTTTTTTTTTAATATACGACCGGTTATCATAACTCCACAGTCTTAGGGTTTCGGAGTTGCACAGAGCACAGAAATAACTTTGAGTTTTGCACTCGTGAAGTTTTGTGGCGTACGTCTAGGCGAGCTGTCGAAACGGCGGGCAGCGGCAATGCTTATTAAGGTCTACAAAGTTCGTTTCGATGGGGCACGAATTGCGAATCGCCGACTCATGGTGTCTTCAAATCACGTACATTGGATAATAGGAGATTATGGCAGAGTCCAGTTTTGTCGGAATTTCCTCGTACAGAATATTTCCCTCGTCCCACCTTAGTCGGTGCGTTTCGTAAGCCTGTTGCGTGGTGCGGTCGAGGTGCTTCCGTGGACACGGCAGTAAAAAAGAGAAAACTTTGGTTTTCTCGTCTCCGTCACTGTACGAGAGGGCAATCTACTTGATGGTGTACGAGTCCAACGAGCGAAAACCTTGGATATTGCAAAACATTTTATACGAGTTTTGTTATATGAAATAATTTTAAGTTCCTATGAACACACCGAGTTTCACAAATTTTTTTACGAAGTCATTTGAAACTTCATCGAGGTTCATGCACAATGGGTTTGCTTCCTCGCTGGGAATCGCTTGGCGGTAGATTTCTTGAAGGAGGCATCTTCCACTGGTACAGCTTGCGAGTAGAGAGCTTGCACGTGACGTCGTCTTCTACGGGGAGGGCGTCTTCAAAGTGGACGTCGTCTTCCACGGGCGCAGACGTCGCGAGGGCTGATCGGCGGGCCTTGCACCAACCCCTGCGACGTGGCGTGTCGGGAACCGAGGTGGTGCAGCCCTCGTAACACTCCTTGCATGGGAGGCAGTCCCATATATCTGCAGGTAGGCCGGCAAATAGTTGAATACGGTCATAATTTCTTAATGTGCGTAGACCAGGAGAAATTATTTCTGCAGGTACGGTAACTCGTTCCGTTTTTCCGAGGCAATAAGCGAACACACCCTTCAAAATTCAAAATGGCGGAAAGGATTTTATGACCGCTCAGACAACACGCATACATTTCTAAGAGCGAGAAAAATGACTGATTTCCCGAGGGTCTCAGGTTACCTCTTATAGAGAGTTTTTAAGGGAGGAAATATAGTCCGCCCTCGTGATTATAGTAGGCCACCGATTGGTCGGTTTGAAGGTTTCCGAAAACGCCCGGGTAATAAGCAGATGAGAAACATTGGCGAAGTAATTAAATATATTGGAAGGGGTTGGGTAATTAGCCAAAGATAACAGGGGTGGGGCAAGGTGGTCAGTCGTCTTCTGGGCGCGGTGCTTGGGACAGCACCAGCAATGTAAAGCAAATGAAAAACAAAAAAAGCAAGATATCGGTCGAACGAAGGTGAAAGACAAACTTAAGTAATGTATGAACAAATGACAAATGAAAAACCAAGATGGCATACGGTGGCTGTGACGCCTACCAAGATGGTGGACTGCATCGACCAAGATGACAGACGGCTTCACCTAACAATATGGCGGATTGTACGTACCAAGATGGCAGACGGTGGTGTGACACCTACCAAGATGGCGAACTGCACCAACGAAAATGGTGGACGGTGGCTGTGACGCCTACCAAGACAGTGGACTGCACCTACCAATTTGGTGGAATGATTTTGGTTAGAGGGGGGTTTGGAGAACCTCAGGATATTCAATTTTTTTAAATAAATGTTTTAATATTTTTAAAATAATTTTTAACAATAATATTTTTTGAATATAAATTTTTTAATTTTTTTTTTTTTTTTTTTTAGAATTTTTTGGATTTTTGGGTTTCAAGGTCAAAGGTCAAGGTTAATGTCACCTGGATTCTTTATTGCCGCCGGTAGGCAGCAACGACAGAACACGAACAGCTCCGACCCTCCGGTCCCAGGTCCCGATGTGCCAAAGTCCTCAAATCCCTCCACTTGCATGAAATTTAATTAATACAGTATCTTTCAGTTAACGTTGTTATATTTATGCAATTAGTTTGGGTTTTTTTCTTTGTGCATTACAGAAAACAGTAAAATGTTGACTCTGACATGTCATTTTTCAAAATAATGTGGTCTAAATAATTTCATTTGAGGAAAAAGTAGCCACAGATAACCTATATATATGTTTAACAGTATGCGGTACATACATTTAAAATAATATTTTTTCGTGGCCAAGACCCTTAACTTTGCCAAACTGTCCCACATCAGCTGATCGAGATCATGATATCACAACAATCACAGAAAACAATAGCCAAAGGCCACTTCATGTACATATACTAGAAGCCTTAGAGATAATGATTTTTCGCTAAATAATTGGTGACAATGTAGTCTCCAAAACATCTGTGTTTTCCTAATAATTTTACGACTGGATGACACATTTAAAGCTTTTCGCAGGTGAATAGTGTAATTTCAGGGTGAGAGCAACAGAAATGTCAGTCAAACAAGGAAACAAGACGTCACATGCACTGCAGCTAGTAAGAAAAAAACCAGCTAACACATTCTGTCCGACATTTGTGCGATGATTCACCATCTCTAGTAATCAGTGAAACTCAAGAGCAAATCAATCTACAGTCCTTTCGCAGTTACTTCCAACTTTTTCGGAAGCCCTGCTTAAGTTCTACTTTCAAACAATTCCTCCACCTCATGCAAACAAACCTTAATCAAATCTAGAAAATTACACCAACGATACAGTCCACCGCATTCGTGCCCACTCAGTCAAATAATATATCGCATGATAACTATTTCTTACTAGGCATTACCAACACACGTATTTTTTCTATGTTTCTGTTCATATTGATTATAAATAAAATATTATAATTTATATATAAAATACAACTATAAAAATAAGATACTTTTTGTTAACAGAAGTATAAAACGCTTGTGATGCATTACATATTTAGGAAACAACCAAACACGTCATAAATAAGGTGATTTTTCAGAAGTTTGATTCATAAAGTGAGAATAAATCGTGAAAAGATTATAATGAAGAAAAAAAAACTAGCGGTGATGAAATAAATTAGTTGAAGGGTGATTTCTGTTAGTGAACTCGGCCGTCGTCCACGATCTGCAAGAGAACTTGAGTTCACGCAGCGTCACAGATGTAGGGTGTGGTCCAGACTGCGGGGAAGTCGACGTCGCGTGGTGGTTACAATAGAGGAGGGGGGTCCATCTTGTGCAACATGGGAGGGGGGGCGAGCCGGCCCTGCGCAAGCGCATACCGCCCCCTGATATGGCGAGGGTCAGCGACGCAATAAGCGCCTCCTGTGGACAGCCGCGGCCCTTGGCTATTGCGCATGCGCATGTGGAACCGACCCACGCACTCCTCTGCTATCCTAGCCACTCATCCAACTAGTATTATACGAAGAGATATGACAAATTCGCGCATTTATTTCGGCACAAGCTAGAATTCAGAAACTCGTAAGTATATGTAACTTTTCCTATTTGTTCTCGCGTTGTTTGACGCCTCTTGGAGTGGGTGAAGAGTGAGTGAAGAAACTTGGGTGGCTCTGAACATCGAGATCTTGAGAGCCGATGAAGGTGAAGCGAGGTGAGTATGGAGCAACACCAGAATGCAAAGGGCGGGGGAAACGGGAGATCCCTGAAAAATAAAAAGCCGACCAGCGGCATCGTCCGGCACGATTCCCACATGCGAAAATCAGGGAGTGACCCCGCCGGGTATTGAACCTGATTCGCCTAGGTCGGAGCCGAGAAGTCTAACCACTACACCACCGCGGCCCCGAGAACCAATTAATAAACATGCAAAAGATGCAGGCCGAGTCATCTCCTTCCACTCGTGACAACAGGCAGCTGATAAGTTCTTTGTAGATACATGTTTGTGCGTAGTCCAGCCGAGAGGTCATTGTACTCGCGAATTTTTCATGGCTGTAATTAATGGTTAGTTTAGCTTGGTTGAATCAATAAAAACACGTATTCGCCTATTAGCATTGTTTATTTTTTGGTGGTCCTGTTCGATTGGGATATTGTCACCGCGGTCCGATGCTCACTGATTGCACTGCTCAATAATGCTAGTTACGTCAGATACTGTTCCACTACCGCATGACAGGCGCTTGTGTTCACTGAGAATGGTATTACCCTCGTGCGAGGCTACAACATAGGCTAAAGAGGAGGTAAACAAATTCTTCTTCTTCTGAGCATGTACACAACTGTCACCTACCCCGAACCAACATAACTGTCAAAGTCACATGGTTAACAGTGATGAACGTGTTTGTTAACATCTTAATTTTCAAAATACTATTATTTTTATATGAATAAAATACTTTTACCAATTTGAATTTACTCTTATTAAATTACAAATCTATTAGAGGAACTATACAAACATCTCAAAGAACTTGTTTACTAAACAGT
>NQII01003581.1:0-16273 GCA_002778355.1 Clitarchus hookeri
TTTATTTTTGTTATTCAGACTCTTATAAAACAAGAGGTATAATACACGCATGGGCAGTCAAATAAGAGACACCAGTTTAGTTAATGTAAGCTTATACTTTTTCCTTGACGACGGCGGTGATGCAGTGCATCATGGACTTCACTAGGCACCATCACCGCTACAGTGCTTCCCACAATGCGCGGATATCGGTCGGAGCAGGAAGCATGGCGCACCCATCGATATAGATAGCATCTCAGAGGNTGCTTCCCACAATGCGCGGATATCGGTCGGAGCAGGAAGCATGGCGCACCCATCGATATAGATAGCATCTCAGAGGTTTTCGATAGAACTGAGATCGGGTAACCTCGGACACCAGGCAAGCAGCCTCATTCCATGGAGTTCAAACAACCATTCTGGCGCAATTCAGGAGCTGTGGGCCAGTGCATTGTTTTGGTGTACGTACAGGTCTCCTCAGGGTGCTGTCGGCGTAGAAAGGTGTACACATTTTCTTCCAGCAGGTTCCTGTATAGTTCGCCAGTGAGGAGCGGTGGTGTATGTGCAAGAGAACCCATTGCATCCCACAAAACAGTCTCCATACTGTTAACAAGAGGGATCCATTACTTCTTGTGCTTTACGACCCACTAGTACCCTGCAATCGGCATTTCCAACGTGTTACTCGACAAATTCCTTCAGGCGACCGTTCCCTGTGTGTAGAGGGTCCAAATATTGTGTTCCTGCTCCTACGTTAACCGCTGATACTTGTGATGTGCAGAGGTACCCTAGTTGGGCGGTGGTTTCTGTGCCCCATAACGAGTGATGGTTCTCGATGGTGCGGCTGTTCATGGGTCACTGTGGCTGCACTGTGGCTTGTATATCCGCTGTTACCAGCCAAGCTAGCAGACGGCGAATCCTGCTATCAATACGTTGTACACCACAGCAGTTGTCCCTGGAGACGATGGTTTTACCCAAACTAATAAACTCACGGTTGACTATTGGCACGGTGGCTCATGAAAACCCCATTGCCTGCATGACTATGGAGACAAAATGTCTTATTCGTCTGGCCCCTACCATCTGGCCGCGATCAAATGTGTTGAGATCTTGTTTCTTTCAAATTCTGGACTCGAATGTTATACAGACGGTCTGCATAAGGTCTGACGACGTGGCTGCGCACTATTCCATTCGATGGAGCGATCACAGTGACATTTCGACAACACCAGTAGTCTCTAAACTAAATACTCCACAGTGAATTTATGCGCTTTTCTAAACAGTAGAGTTGTTAAGGCTGCTTTGTACAACGAGGGTTTGAGAGTTTTGTACATATTGTGAAACCAGTGCAACAAAAGCAAATTATTATTAATTATGCTTTTTCTTTTGTATATAATGAAAGCAAGTTTTCAGAAACATGCTTGGGGAAATCCTAATTTCTAGAACTCGGAGTCACTTGTTGTTTTATGAAAATTTCGTATTGATTTTTATTAGTACACATGAGTAATTTCATGGACGTTTTATTCAACCACGTGCTACAGCTTATTGTCATGTTACCACTGGCCAAGAGCATATGCGGCCCATTTTTGCAACTTCACGATAGAACGTGCAGCGAATGATTTGTATATGGTGATGGATTTGCATCACAATTATTGACTAACCAATGGTGACCTATAAATTAGTGCTGTGGTAGATTCTCCTTAATATTAAATATTATAATTTAGCTGTAATTAATTTTCTTACATTACAATATCATATGTTCTCCTCGGCCACTATTTGTTTTTCTTTTTAGCGTAAATGTGTAAATGTGTATAAATACATTTATAAAATTAACAATCTATTTAGCTTGCAGACAATTTTTAATGTTAAACGTTAAAGGAAATAAACCTTTTTAGCATTATTGCCTTTGGCATAATTTCATCAGTAATTTATGTGCATACTCTAATATCATAAAATTAATCCTGCGATTTGTTAACTTTTAATATTAAAACTGAACCATATACATCTAAACATATACAACAGTTAATTAGAACATAGACTTTGAGATTAAAAAAGTGACTGAGTTCGGATGAGAAACTCAAGTCTTCGATTACAGTTTCTTCGCAACAACAGACACGCCTTTTTTGATATTCAGAAGAGACAGTTTATTCTGTCTTCACTGAAATATCCTATTCCTTAAAAATGTATTTGTGCACCTGAGAGTTGAGGTAGGTATATCTGCCATCGCTTCACTAATCAGAAGCGTCATGAATTTCTCACAATATAATGAAAAATTTAATGTGAGTAAGTAAGCTGATTGATTAGAATGATCTCTTATAATGTTTTTACCTGCTTAAAAATAGACATCCGTCAAAATAATTATTGTCATTAAAATTTTCGAATTGTAACTACATATAAGAAGCGCCACATCGCTTCACAAATTCAATACATGTAATCACAATATATCAAAAGCAGCAAAACTAAACTGCATTTTGCGACTCAGTTGTTATTTTTTCAAATGTTGACTCACGTATGCGTGTAACTGTTCTGATAGGAAACCCTTTTTTATAGTGAATATAAACGTGGAGTTGACGTTAAAATGACCACAATTGGATGATTCTAATGACCAGTTTAAGTAATTACAGCTTTCATGTTTACTTACACCAACCACATATTCATGCATAGAGATCATTTACTAACAAGAAGTAACAAATAAATAATGAGCCTACTTTCTTCTACACAGATACAAAAAATTTTAGTAAAATGCTTGAAAGCTTAGGTGGTAGGTAGGCGTTGACATCTCATTGGCAGCAATATCATTAGAGATGAAACCAGGAACATGTGAAACAGTACAAAGATAATTAAAATACACGATTGACTTACCCGGGATTCTCATTCAGAAAAACTCGTAACATTAAGCTACCTTGCAATGAAATGGATCACGGAGGTTGGATTCGGAGCATCAACTTCGGATGTAATCAGTCTAATGNAGCTACCTTGCAATGAAATGGATCACGGAGGTTGGATTCGGAGCATCAACTTCGGATGTAATCAGTCTAATGTTTGGAATGTTAGTGTTCACAGACCTGAATTATTTACTCGGCCATCATTTTGAAATACAGTGTCTGAGACACTAAAACACATACGTTTACATGGCATACCATAACGATACTTGCGTGTAAAATTTGATGGAAATCGGTTAATTGGTCTCCGAGATATGGCAAAAAAAAATATTATTTTCTTAAATTTCTTACAAAATCGCATAAAAAGAGGCTCTCTACACGATGTCTGTAATATATATTGTCGGANATTATTTTCTTAAATTTCTTACAAAATCGCATAAAAAGAGGCTCTCTACACGATGTCTGTAATATATATTGTCGGCATAAAAAGTTTGATTGAAAATGTTATATTGTTAAATAGATTTGCCTAACATATGAAAATATGTATATGGCCGTCATTGTTCAAATCACTGCCTGACACCATTTAAATCATGTAACTATACTTGGCTTTCTGTAGGTTTGCAAAATGNCGTCATTGTTCAAATCACTGCCTGACACCATTTAAATCATGTAACTATACTTGGCTTTCTGTAGGTTTGCAAAATGTTGTGGATATTAGTCGACTTATTCGGCAAATATAAAAATAATATTCAGTTTACTTACCTGGCACTACTCCGCAAAAAATCCGGCACAGGAACTGATAATGTCATCGTATAATGTTAAGTAAAAATTGGTTTTGCAGTATTGTGGTTAAAAAATTACGAGCTAAAATATTTGTGTTGCCAGCATTTAAAAAATATGTATTTCTGATCCACCTAAAATTTATTAGTTAACGTAGCCTGTCATAGGGCTAATTGATTGCCAAATTTAGTAGTAATTGTTTGTATTTCGGAGATCACATAATTTCAATTTGCCGAGTAATACTATTTTACAAAATGACGGATAAGAGATATTGTGAGTACACATTTAAATGCAATTTATAGAGCCATCATTCAAAGATTTGTTGTAATGAATTACATTGTTTGTCGAAATATTAAACAAAACTAAATTAACTATATGGTAGCAATTTTGAAAGTAAATGTCTGATATACCTAAAATATATCAGTTAACATTACTTACTGCAGTACTACTTGTTTGCCATATTTGGTAGTAATAGGATAATTGTTTCCCGAGATATTACATAAAAGTTTAATTTATTCATATAGCACTGTCTTATAAAATGGAGGACAAAAGATGCTCCATGTTAACACATTTGATGCTTGTTATATTTACTCCCAGCATACAAAGTTAGGTTGTAATTGATTACATTTTTACAAAGATATATAATACTAAGCTAAAATATCTCAATTGCCCGCCATTTTGAAAATGAGTGTCTGATATACGTGAAATATTTTTTCAAATCAAATGCGGAAGTACTTTTTGATGGCCAAATTTGGCAGGATTCTGTCAATTATTTCCTGTTAAAATACACACACTTAATTAATTAATTTAACACTATCTAACAAAATGGCGACAAAAGTTTTTTGTTTATTCAATGCTTGTAACAGATACCGTCAGCGATAAAAATTTTGTTGATGTTGGTCAATTTGTGTGGTAGTTATACCAATTAAACGTAAAATATTTTTATGGCCACCAACCACAAAAGTGGTTTTTGTTTGACCTATATGATACTTGTAGATAGTGTCAGCGTACAAAACTTGGTTAAAATTGCTTAAATGGTATGGTAGTAACAACAAATAAACCTAAAATATTATATGGTCGCCATTTTTAAAATAAGTGTCTCATTAAATTCAATTACTTAAATTTACCTGGTCAATTATAGTATTACTTACGTGCCAAATTTGGCGAAAATATGTTGAGAGGTGGTCGTGATATAACGTAAAAGCTTCATTTATTCATGTGGCGCTATCTTGCAAAATGTCTGACCAACCACAATATTCAAATCTGAATTAAATTCATATAACTTGCGCTGTGAACATACAAAATTTGGTTGAAAACGGTTGAATAGTTTTCGAGAGAAACATATCGTCCTAAATTTTAAAATGGCCACCATTTTGAAATATGTGTCCAGCGTGGTCTAAAACTACAAATGTCTGGTGTCCTTACTTAGTTCTATATGTTTACCGAATTTGATGAAATTCGGTATAACGCATTTAAAAATTGAGAGGGGGTCACACACACACACACACACACACTCGGCCAGACACATACACACTGACACAAATATACACACACAGACAGGAAAGTGATATTTTGAGCCTTTCCTTACTTCGAAATGTAGGATAAAAACTAATTGTAACCCACGTCTGCTGTTTAAGCAAAAAGAATTTGTTTTTGGGTAATAAAGAGTAACAAATAATGTAATAATATCTAAAAACATTTACATGCTCTCGGAAAGTGTTTAACGAGGCACTTCCGCTAAGAGCCAAGTCTGAGGGGCCAAGTGTACCTACGTTGGAAACATTACTGGATGCAGACTTGTTTCCCATGGATACAAGAAGGGCCGAAGAGCGGCCAGGAGATTCGAGTTTTTCAAATACTGGATAGAAATATATTTAGATTAAAATATGTAAGCTAGATTTTACATTTTATAGAGAGCATGTGGAAAATATATATTACTTTACATTATAAATTTAGCCTTTTCTTACTTTTAGCTTTTATTTCTTTTAGTCTCTAATCCCATTGTTCTTAACTTCATCCGCGTGGTCTCTCAATCTTCTTTAATTTTTTGTAAATGTGTAAGAGGTCTCTGGCCTTGAGAGACTCGGTGGGGTTTCTAACCTCCCACCCTAGTTTGTCCGCCCGTGGGATGGCTAACTATTGTTAAATGGTGAAGAAAAATTGCCCTCTTGCCGATGTCGTAGCTTCATCATTATATATCCCTACGAAATATTCTTTACAACCAATATAGAAACTATAGGAAAGCCATTTTCATTACAAACAAGTAGAGCATCACACTCATGGGAACGATTTCTACTTATGTCTGTGACATTCGCAACCTTTTGGACTTCTGCACTTCAAACTCCCTATGTAACTTTGACACAACAAGTTCCTCTTGTTGTGTCAAAGTTAATATTTTATAATTTTTCCAAGGGATTTCACTTTCATATTTATCTCTATTAGCTGCAATGAACTTCCTACGACCAATTTATAAAACAAAAGTTTGAAATCAAATTACTGTATACAATGGGTGGTGTGTATAGAATGAAGTAAGTCGTATGGGGCACTAGTTCCAGAGTGTGAAAACTGTCTCATATCGAGGAGAATGAACAACATCGGCTTGGCATTCGCGAACACCATTTTCCTACAATCCAGTTGAACCCAGCCTGTCTCATTCATAACGATTATCCACATACGTTTGTTTGTGATGATGTCCGATGTCTTCGGGTGAGGATCAAGTAATGGAATAAGAGGTTTGATTGATCACTCTCTCTCAGTATTTTGAAATAAAATACACAGGTATTGGAATAGTCTTAAATTCCCTTTACAAATGTGGCCAAAGAAAAAGCATGGAAGACTACAACTCATACATATGCAATGAGCAATGGACAGACGGTTACACTTGTTCAGTTAAAGAAAATGCTATATAACTTGCAAAGCTCTATGAAAAGAAAAGAGAAATGAAAACGACTGGCAACATGACAACAAAGTTAAAGCTGTGGATAATGGACTTCATTAAAATATTATATTTTGGAAAATATAAATTTTTTTGTAAGGTGCTGGGAAGTGTATCAGTGGGAATAATTTTTAAAACGCACACTCAAGCGAAAAAAAAAATTAAGTTGGTGGAGAGTGATGATATACAAACAGCTGGTTGTAACTACCCCTGCGCAGAAAATTTACTTTCAAAAAAGAAACGAAACGAAATAACTTTTTGGACAGGTTTGAAAATGGGCATACCAAAGAAATAAGCACTTCACAGTTACAAAAAGTCGTTTCGTGCAAGAATATAAAATAAACACGATGAGTTTAAAACGTAAAAAAACGTTTTCCCTTCCTTCTAAGCATTTAATGAAATTAAGAAAATGTAGAAAAAATTGTAAAAAACTAGTAAAACAGCAAGAAAATTAATATATTAAAAATCAATAAAACCCAAGCGTAACAATGTATAAATAACTACACGAATGAGTAGTTGGCTTGTGCGTGGGTAGGTGGGTGAGTGGGCAGGGGTATGTAATGTGGGTGGGTAGGTGGTTGTTTGAGAGTGTGTACGTTAGTATGGCGATTGTGTGAGTGGGCAGGTGTATGTAATGTGGGTGGGTAGGTGGTTGTTTGTGAGTGTGTACGTTAGTATGGCGATTGTGTGAGTGGGCAGGTGTATGTGGTGTGCGTGGGTAGTTTGTTGTTTGAGAGTGTGTAGGTTAGTATGGGAATTGTGTTAGTGTGCAGATGAATGTGATGTGCGCGGGTAGGTGGTTGTTTGAGAGTGTGTACGTTAGAATGGCGATTGTGTGATTGGGCTTGTGGATGTGTGTTGCGTGTGGGTTTATGTGTATGTTGTAAACTATTTATATAATAATGTATGGCTATGTGTATGTTATATTTGATAATTTTTTATATTTTGGTTATTAAGTATTNGTAAACTATTTATATAATTATGTATGGCTATGTGTATGTTATATTTGATAATTTTTTATATTTTGGTTATTAAGTATTGTTTTTTGTAATGTTAGGATTTGTTTAGATTGTTATAGTATCAGAAGCCTGGAAAATGGGTTTTGTCTTTATTTTTAATGTATTTTACAACATTATTTATCCAAGTTATCTGCCGACCTTCAGTGGCGCAGTGGGTTGCTGCGCCACCGGTCTGGGGTGAGAGAGTTTCTGTGTTCGAATCCTAGGTAAACCATAGGTGATAGTTTAAGAGAAGTTATAAATTATTTTATAAGCGGTCCGCTGATAAGTCCTTAGGTATAACACTGGGGGACTTTAATAAATCCTTTCTTGTTCAATTCAAAGAATCTATCATTAACATCCGTTTATGTTCCCCCTCCTTCGAGTTTCACTATCTTCTACCCGAGGCATATCTATAACCATTTCGTCTTTGCCAGTCTTAATATTATCATCAAAATCAAACTGAAAGTCTTCCTTCAGATGTTTAGAAAAATTGTAAAATACTGCACACGAAACAATATATTTTAGAACCCTCTCTAGCGATACGCGACCATAGTTTTTTCAAATAGGAAATCTTTGTTTTAAATTACCCAAACATCGCTGTATAATAACTCTCTCTCTCTCTCTCTCTCTCTCTCTCTCTCTCTCTCTCTCTCTCTNCCCTCCTTCGCGTTTCACTATCTTCTACCCGAGGCATATCTATAACCATTTCGTCTTTGCCAGTCTTAATATTATCATCAAAATCAAACTGAAAGTCGTCCTTCAGATGTTTAGAAAAATTGTAAAATACTGCACACGAAACAATATATTTTAGAACCCTCTGTAGCGATACGCGACCATAGTTTTTTTCAAATAGGAAATCTTTGTTTTAAATTACCCAAACATCGCTGTATAATAACTCTCTCTCTCTCTCTCCTTATCTCTCTCTCTCTCTCGGGCGTGTGTCCTGTTAAAGTTCACTGGCACCCCTCCTAGAGCTGGCTTAAATTGTGTTACTGGCCACGTTGACCCTACATAACCTTCATCTCCAAGCAAACAGGCAGAATCATAATATTGTGAAATCACATCTCTTACTGGGCTTCTTCTTCTGATTCTTGCATTATGAATGCTTCGAGGTCATTCAGCGCAAACACTTGTGAACCGTCCTTCAGCATCACAAGGCCCTCGTAACATGAATGCTAGCAAAACATTTCCTATATGCATTCGTCTCCAAAATTGGTCGGTTTCTTTATCTCGATATGCGTGCAGTCGAGAGCTCCAACAACGGCAGGTACACGAGAAAGTCTTTGCCACAAAATCTTGGCTTTATTTATCTCTTCTCCTGTCGATGAGAAATGTATCCGGTTGACCTATTTTCTCAATTATCTTGTTCAGTACGGAGTTTATAGTTTCGCATACAGTTGTTCGGTGAATACCCATGTCTTCTGCAATACCGCATTGAAACCCTGGGTCTACAACAAATCTCCAAAACACTTACATTCGTTTTCGTGGTGAAAGGGTGCCACCTCCTGTTTCCTCACTTTCAGGTGACAATTCACGTGATAAAATTTCCACCACACACTCACTTTCGAAACGCAACAACGCCTTGCATTGGCTTTTTTCCCTGCAGTCACAGTGAAACTTGCGCTCTCGCACGAGCATAGAGTCAGCAATGTAGACAGTTTTTCACCAACAGGAAAAGTGAAGTATGCCTGCCGACAGGCTCGATATTTATATAGCAATTACTCACGTATTTTGAAGCAACTTCGTTTTATTCACTTGAATTTTTAAGTAAATGCTTTTGTCCAGAGAAATCGATGCAATTACTTGGCAAACCAATTACTTAGTGTTTTATTCACCACACATCGATTACTGCTTTGAAATACCATAACATAAGCAATTACTTGACTTTATCACTAGTCTGATTATTTTTTCTAAAGCGTGTTTCCATGCCCAGAAGANTTTCTAAAGCGTGTTTCCATGCCCGGAAGAGCATGGTGTAGAATGGCTTTGTTCAGTATTACACTTCATTATTATTCCACATAATAATTCTAAAAAGTACGGTTGGCTCTTCACATTTTCTTTTACTAATGCGCATATGAAATCCGATCTTATCTGTGAGATTCTTCACTGAAGAAAAAAAAATATGAAAAGACATTTCTTCTATAACGCTTGACATTTAAGGTTATCACATCGTCAATATAATCAGAAGCAACGTTCATATCTTAGAGTATAAGACCGCAGGTGGTTTTTAAGAGGCAAAGTGCAGGTCAACAAATAAGCTTAAAAATTGACTGCACATGCAAATTCAGTATGTCTCAAGGTACTGGCTATAGAAGAAATTTTTGATGCAGATTTTGGTTCTTTCCAGTTTTACACTAATGATTGAAAGTTTGTGTTTGATAACTGATTTGTTATATTAAGAACTTAAAAAAGCAGCGTTGCAGAATAATAATTTAAGAAAAAATTAATAACTTTTATAGCCATGCTTTGAGAATTACATTGCCATCTGTGTATTAAACTAGATATTTCACAAATAAAATATGCTGGACGAAATAACAAATACAAATTGTATACCGAAGAAGCAGTGAATTGAAATGCAAACTAACAATTATTACCTCATATTAAATTTTAATCGTAAGTTACACAAACCACGCTAAGGCAATTGACGACTAAGGAAGTATAATACAAAATGTTAAAATCTAAAAACACAATTCAAATTTGTAATCAGACAAACGCAAATGAGCGCATTATGTTAATGTAAAAATTATAGTTTCCAACTCACGAAACAAAAAGAATTGTCAATGGATTTTACCTGCCTGAAATAAACACTTAGCAGATTTAGTGTTTCTGGAACATCTATATTTTGTTTAGTGCGATAGTTTTGATTTATTTTTACATTCAACTTCCGTATGTCTGTAATATGCTCAGTTTCTGCAACTTCACCGCACGCATATATATATCCAAAGAATAGCTCACATAAAACGAAAAAGACACAACACTTATAATTTTTCTTCCTCCAATATATACATGCCAAACGGTAAGAAGTACGTCACAACACACAACCAGTTAGCAGCTGCCACTATACAACATACAGCCACTATTTTGCCAACACTAAGCACCAAAGATGGGCACTATTGAATGTTCAACATAGATTTTTCTTGGCCCTATCAAAACAATTCGGTTGTTTCTTCATGACGGGACCTAGAATTGCGAGCCTAATAATTGAAAAAAGGCCTTGTTCGAAGGTGTTAAATTGTTTTTCTGTCATAAATTAAACTTGTCTGCTGACAGAAACACGAAAGTCGTGATTGAACGTGTGTGAAGCTAGCCGCATGTTTGTAAAATTGCGCACAAGGCTGAATATTTGAAATTCACAACAAAACCGCTCTTATACATTGTTTCTGACTGATTTCAGTCGCATTTTCTCCTAAAAATTTCCAATGTTATCTGGAAACAACAGTTTTCAATCTCTTGAATCAAAACGATTATTTTCATTCCACGATGAATGCACTGTTTAATATCGAAACCTCTTTGAGTGAAATGCTTTTTTTACTATGATAATTCGTGTGATGCAGGTTCAAATTATGCGTGTAGTCGAAATAATTAATTCTACCCTTCATGCGAAAATATTTTTTCCTCTAAAAATTTCATTTTATTTTAGCGCTGAAAGTAAAGAAGGGGAATGAAATGGGATATGTGGTTATATTTTGGCAATAAATCACAGACATCTCTATGAAAATATGAATTCATATTTTTAAGTAATATTGTGAATATAAGGAATTATTTAAACAGTGTTGATGAGGTAACTTCTAAACTATAGACAGAAAGAATTTAGAAATCCGATTACAAATTAAAACACATTAAAATAGTTAATTTCACTACTTACTAAAACAACAATGTTTTATAAAAATTTCAAATTTTTTTCAATTCTCTCTGCTATCATTAAAAATAAGTAAATATTAAGTAATTTTAAAAAAAAATTGCTATTTACTTTAATTTGCTTTGTACTATGGTGTCATCATTCTATGAGAAATCGCGTTGTAGGTCAATTCCGAAGTGTATGTTAACGGCACTTAAATAAGTGATTGAAAACTATCAACAGTTCAGCCGGTGACATGTAGCCTACGGTCTATCCCTACATTAGTGGGTGACGTAATTCATTCCGCAATGTCCGTATCTAGCCTACGGNAAATACCATAACATAAGCAATTACTTGACTTTATCACTAGTCTGATTATTTTTTCTAAAGCGTGTTTCCATGCCCAGAAGAACATGGTGTAGAATGGCTTTGTTTAGTATTACACTTCATTATTATTCCACATAATGATTCTAAAAAGTAAGGTTGGCTCTTCACATTTTCTTTTACTAATGCGCATATCAAATCCGATCTTATCTGTGAGATTCTTCACTGAAGAAAAAAAAATAGGAAAAGACATTTCTTCTATAACGCTTGACTTTTAAGGTTATCACATCGTCAATATAATCAGAAGCAACGTTCATATCTTAGAGTATAAGACCGCAGGTGGTTTTTAAGAGGCAAAGTGCAGGTCAACAAATAAGCTTAAAAATTGACTGCACATGCAAATTCAGTATGTCTCAAGGTACTGGCTATAGAATAAATTTTTGATGCAGATTTTGGTTCTTTCCAGTTTTACACTAATGATTGAAAGTTTGTGTTTGATAACTGATTTGTTATATTAAGAACTTAAACAAAGCAGCGTTGTAGAATAATAATTTAAGAAAAAATTAATAACACTTATAGCCATGCTTTGAGAATTACATTGCCATCTGTGTATTAAACTAGATATTTCACAAATAAAATATGATGGACGAAATAACAAATACAAATTGTATACCGAAGAAGCAGTGAATTGAAATGCAAACTAACAATTATTACCTCATATTAAATTTTAATCGTAAGTTACACAAACCACGCTAAGGCAATTGACGACTAAGGAAGTATAATACAAAATGTTAAAATCTAAAAACACAATTCAAATTTGTAATCAGACAAACGCAAATGAGCGCATTATGTTAATGTAAAAATTATAGTTTCCAACTCACGAAACAAAAAGAATTGTCAATGGATTTTACCTGCCTGAAATAAACACTTAGCAGATTTAGTGTTGCTGGAACATCTATATTTTGTTTAGTGCGATAGTTTTGATTTATTTTTACATTCAACTTCCCAATGTCTGTAATATGCTCAGTTTCTGCAACTTCACCGCACGCATATATATATATATATATCCAAAGAATAGCTCACATAAAACGAAAAAGACACAACACTTCTAATATTTCTTCCTCCAATATATATATGTCAAACGGTAAGAAGTACGTCACAACACACAACCAGTTAGCAGCTGCCACTATACAACATACAGCCAACATTTTAGCAACACTTAGCACCAAAGATGGGCACTATTGAATGTTCAACATATATTTTTCTTGGCCCTATCAAAACAATTCGGTTGTTTCTTCATGACGGGACCTAGAATTGCGAGCCTAATAATTGAAAAAAGGCCTTGTTCGAAGGTGTTAAATTGTTTTTCTGTCATAAATTAAACTTGTCTGCTGACAGAAACACGAAAGTCGTGATTGAACGTGTGTGAAGCTAGCCGCATGTTTGTAAAATTGCGCACAAGGCTGAATATTTGAAATTCACAACAAAACCACTCTTATACATTGTTTCTGACTGATTTCAGTCGCATTTTCTCCTTAATTTTTCCAATGTTATATGGAAAGAGCAGTTTTCAATCTCTTGAATCAAAACGATTATTTTCATTCCACGATGAATGCACTTTTTAATATCGAAACTTCTTTGAGTAAAATGCTTTTTTTACTATGATATTTCGTGTGTTGCAGGTTGAAATTATATGTGTAGTCGAAATAATTAATTCTAACCTTCATGCGACAATATTTTTTCCTCTAAAAAATTTCATTTTATTTTAGCGCTGAAAGTAAAGAAGGGGAATGAAATGGGATATGTGGTTATATTTTGGCAATAAATCACAGACATCTCTATGAAAATACGAATTCATATTTTAAAGTAATATTGTGAATATTCGGAATTATTTAAACAGTGTTGATGACGTAACTTCTAAACTACAGACAGAAAGAATTTAGAAATCCGATTACAAATTGAAAAAAATTAAAATAGTTAATTTCACAACTTACTAAAACAACTATGTTTTATACAAATTTAAATTTTTTTTCAATTCTCTCTGTTATCATTATAAATAAGTAAATATTAAGTCATTTAAAAAAAATTAGCTATTTACTTTAATTTGCTTTGTACTATGGTGTCATCGTTCTGTGAGAAATCGCGTTGTAGGTCCTTTCCAAAGTGTATGTTAACGGCACTTAAATAAGTGATTGAAAACTATCAACAGTTCAGCCGGGGACATGTAGCCTACGGTCTATCCCTACATTAGTGGGTGACGTAATTCATTCCGCAATGTCCGTATCTAGCCTACGGTCTATCCCTACATTAGTGGGTGACGTAATTCATTCCGCAATGTCCGTATCTAGCCTACGGTCTATCCCTACATTAGTGGGTGACGTAATTCATTCCGCAATGTCCGTATCTAGCCTACGGTCTATCCCTACATTAGTGGGTGACGTAATTCATTCCGCAATGTCCGTATCTAGCCTACGGTCTATCCCTACATTAGTGGGTGACGTAATTCATTCCGCAATGTCCGTATCTAGCCTACGGTCTATCCCTACATTAGTGGGTGACGTAATTCATTCCGCAATGTCCGTATCTGTGAAGATGTGACAGCATGAAATAACGGACCGAGGACACAGAAGGAGCAAACAGGCGAGATGCAGGAGTGTAATATGTAACCAACTGTGCCACCGTATTGCTTGTAGCAAGGAAACAGATGACATTCATGTGGCACCCATGGTCTCGCGATATTTATGGCACATCCCTTTTTTATTACAGATGGAATTTCCTTTTGCAAAGCCAGTGAGCCACGGAAGTTAAATTTTACTGAATATATTTGGATTCTCGAAGGATCTCCCAGATCTTCACTTCTCTCCACCATCTCACGAAACTGCCATTAGTACAAATTCTTGCCTTGGAATTAATTCAATCAGGATTAAACACCACCGGCTTTTTAATTTTTCAAAACTTTCCCTTAAATTAGAACGTGCAGTGTAAGTATATAATTTTATTGGCTGACAGGTTACACGGCAATGTTTAGTACATTTAATGAAAGCGCGATTCTTCGGTAATTGTGGCCCTTTTCACTTGTGTATTTTAGGGGCATGGCGGTGTAGTGATTAGATAACTCGCTTCCTTACCTAGTTGAACCAGGTTCGATTCCCGGTGGGGTTGTTCCCAGATGTTCTCATGTGGGAATCACGCCGGACTATGCTGTTGGTCGGCGGGTTTCCTCGGGGATCTCCCGTTCCCCCGTCCTAGCCTTGTGGCGCCGCTCCATACTCACCTCACTTCATATTCATCGGCTCTCAAGACCTCGATGTGAAGAGCAGTGGAAATCTCTCCACTCCACTTTGTATCTTACAGTACATAACAAGCACTTACTTCTTGAACTCTGGAACATGACGGAAAACTACCAAGAAAGTGATGTAACAAATGAAGGGACTTTTAGAAGCTCCTTTTGTGCATTTTTGTAAAGAATTTCAAAAGTCTTCTAATTTTTTTTTTTTAGGAAGAAGTCCTCCGTAAACCGTAAGTGGAATGAGTAAATGCGCACATTGCAATGTCAATTTTGAGTTACAAACATCAGCTTCTTCACTCTAAAATAAACCATAAATTTAGCTATCCGTTTAAGAACGTTCCGCTTTATTAAATACGGGTATTCGCCTTTGACTCCGTGAGTGTAAGTTCTGATGCGAACGACCAAGGTACGCGAGAGGGAATATTACGGAGACGCGTGCCAGGAGTTATTGAACTGCTCGTAACACAGCTGTCACCGCTCACACACACACCCTCCAGCTCATCTGCCACACATCTACGTCAGTAGGTAAACAACGCCCGCACCACAGCCTGGCTATAGTCGATTCACGACTGGAAGAAACTTTTGAAAATCAACCTTTGAAAAAACACCCTAGCCGTTAGCGACATGCATATAACATTACAAACAGCGGCTAGCGCGGGTACAGTTATGCCGTTAGGTTGCCAGCACAAAGAGAGGAAATAGTTCCAAAGTTTTAACGTAATTGTTAATTTATCGCTTACAAATGGGTGTCGAAAAGAATTGTATCTTATTATGCCTATTATTAATGACGTGATGCTAACGTATTTAGATTTCAACGTTTCTTGCATAGCCACATGATAACGCTCAAGGTGAAAGTAACACGGCCATTTGTTTACTAACCTTCGTAGTCCTTGTGTTGATGACAGACGTGTCATAGAATTTGTGCGATTATCTTGTTTAACCTATAATAATTCATTTATTTGTCTTGTTTTACTAATATCCGCTATTTATTATTTGGTTTTTAATAACGTATGATTTTAATTTGTGCTCACTTTCAGTTCTAATTTCTTTTGTTTTTATTTGTTTCGCGCACGTGTCTTTCCTTTGCCACTTTATTCTAACGTTGCAGTATTTGCACATAAGAATTGTTTTCACATTGTGGAAGACGTACAATCCTTCACTCGCAAACTCTGCCGTCCTGTCGAAAACCGTCACAACCATTTTTAAATAACGTTTTACAATTGCGGGAAACATACGACTCAACCACCACGCCATTTTAAC
>NQII01003581.1:17269-77093 GCA_002778355.1 Clitarchus hookeri
ATATATAAAAATATAAATGAGAAGGTATTCTTCTCTTGTTAATATTCTGGTTAACGGTCGCTACATTGCAGCTGTACTTTCCTTGGATTCAGACAAGTATCTTGAAGAATGTAAACCTGTGAGTAGAGAGAACTATGCTGTTTGAGCATGCTAGGGAGTCATTAGTGGACTAAGTGCCATTTGAATAACATATAAACGGGTGTCAGAGAGAGGCACACTAATTTGAGGCATTCTTTAACCTAGTAAACGGAGCGTCGCCCCTCCCCGTCCATCAAGGAGGTGTGTTGTGGTTGGCTGATGCCTTCTCCCACCCCTTCCAAGGTGTGCTGTGATTGACTGTTGCTTGTGAGGGTACCCTTCCGGTGGACAAAGCGCCCAAACGACATTTGCGGGACTTTTTTTTTTAATTTTTCGTGGAAGTCTAGAAGGCGAGATGTTAGAGACCGGAAAAGGGGTGCGGGGTTGGACCAGTTGAGTTGACGAGTCGGCCAGTCCTTGTTTCGAGGCCCGCAGAAGGTAATTAACATGTGATCAGATGTGATTGTTTAATGAGTAATTGCGTAGTAAGTAATTGCATAATGAGTTATTGTGTAAGAAACAGTTACGAGTACCGAGAGAAAGTAAATGCACTGAGAGTACTTAAATGTACAAATGATAATTTAATTTTGATAGTTATTACACACTAAGCAGACTTCTTACCTCGACCACTGCTCAAACACAACTGAGCTGTGAATCGCTAATATGTTTATGTTAAACATCCGCCATCTTGCTTGGTTTCGATTTCCGCTATGGATAAGTAAGGCATAATTCTACCCATACTGGGCTACTATGCGATCCTATTCCCATCTAGGATAATTAAACCATAAATAAATTTATACAGGACCAGTCCTCTGTTCGAATCCTGTTGAGGGTAAGGAAAACATAAATATAGTTATACTCCCCTAACCCTTGCTTCGATTACCGTCGAGGGTAATTAAACTGTAAATACACATATATATAGGACCAGTCCTTGTTTCCAACATTGTCGAGGGTAAGGAAAAGAAAGTTAGTTACACTGACCTAATCATTCCTTCGTTTCCCACAGAGAATAATTAATATATAAATAGATTTGTATTGGCTTAGTGCTTGCTTTGAATCCCACCAAGGTTAAAACACATTTACATTGATATTGTCTTAGTCCTTGGTTCAAATCCTGCTGAGGGTAAAAACATGTGTAACTATTTAGTCCTTAGATCGACTCTTATCGATGGTAAGTAAATATTAATAAAGTTATACACACACCGTAGAAGGAGATTTAAGCCTAACTACAGAGGGTAGTTACATGTGAGCAACAACTTGTAATTACTCATCCGACTATGAGAGCCAATACCATAATAACCCTTACACAGTGTTATGACACCTCAAAAATAATTCGAATTACTTGCACGTCTAGAGTAAATACATACACATATAGGGAGGAAGTACACAAATAAACACAGCTCGGATCCTGGATGCAGAATGAATCTAAAACAATAATACCTTTGTTTAAACCCCCACCATCGTGAACATCAAATAAGAGGGAAATATTTGAAAAAGTAATGTATTAATTGCCAACCATTGTGTTAAAGAGATCTGATTTTAATCCAAAATGTAAATAACACATTTAATATAAGTATATCGTTTAAATAACGCCCCCACAAACACAGTGACATCGTGTCGGAATACTTCACCCAAGAATATATTCCAAGGAAATCACGAGCTCCTAGCAGAGATTCCCTGCTGTCGGGCGAGAGTGTTGACATTCTTCCCGCTAGGAGCACTTTGCAGTGCACAGACTCATTCGACCAGCAGATGTGAAAGAATAAACAATGGGTCGATTCCTGACAAATGGGGGAAGGGTTAGGAACAACGAGGGGTGAACATAGTTCCATTGAATGCCTACATGTACAGGGAGTCTAGACAGGGAGATAACTATCCTTACCCAGCAGCCGGAGCTAACACATCAAGACCCTGTTTTAGAAGAGTAGGTGAGACAGGGCGAGGAAGGCAGTCGCAGCACTTGAGGGTCCCTCCTGCACCGTCGCCTATTCTACCACACATCGCCTTCTGCTTGTAAGTTGGCAAGTAGGAGAAGGGAATATACATTGTGGAGAAGCATACACGAAACTTTCAGTGAAGCAAGGCACACTACTTCATTAATACGGAATCCATCTCCAAAACTTATATTAATAAACAAAATGTTATTTTATAATATATTTGTGTGTGTAGGTGTGTGCACCAATGATAGGTTGAAGCTATGGAAAACCAACAATGTTAAAAGTAAAATTCCTTACACATGCCCAACTGGATGATGTTAATAAAAGCATAAAAGCAACAAAAAAACATTTCAAACAATAATTTTTCTAAGTTGTCACATATTCACATTAAAATAAATTAAAACCCCTTACATTAATTTACATCAAATAATCGCTTCACTAAGTATAATGACGAATACAAAACCTTGTTTCCCGGTATGGTTGATTAAGGTAGTTACGAAAACCAAATGCTGATAACATGCGAATCACCATTCGATGTGTAATAAGTAAATATTTGTTTTTTTTTTCATCCTTTAGGATTGTATGGGTATATACATAATTATTTAATTTAGAGTTTTTATTTGTCTTGGATAGATGGTGTGCATGTATAATAGGGAAACTGTATCCTACAGGTTTCTTATATTTTTCTTCGGAGGAGCAGTGCCATTCAAAAATACGTGTGCGGAAAGGTTTATTTACTAATCATCAATATGAAGTGCATACTAAAAAAACTCTGTAAACTAAACAGAAATCAATCAAACTTATAATACCCTATCTCAGGTAACTACCTAAACCTCTACCTTCTTTGGATTGTCTCGCAAAGATAAGATATGTCAAAGCATAATAGAAAACAATAACACTTATAAACTTTATAAGAATGTGGAAATTAAAAATCTACATAAAGCACCCTTAAAAGTAACATATTTATCCACGAGACATTTATTAATATAATTGGAAAATAAGCAATTAGAATTTATTACATTTCATCCTTATGAATATCTATACTCAGAATTACTTTTTCATTTCCAATTACTTTGATACTGCTTGTGAATGGGATGCATGTAGTGAAAATTTCTCAAAGCAATAAAAATATTATTTTTCTCTCTCTAACTCTCAGAACGACAAACTAAGAGACTAGTTTTAGTTAAAAAAATATCAAAATTAGGATAACACAAATTAATGTTCCAGTAAAAGTTTATGTAGCTGTTCATTTTTATTCAAAATGAATTGATGTAATGATGTTTAATTTTCCTTCGAGTAGCATTGAGATTAATAGAGCCTATTCTCAGACCACTGGGTCTATGGAAGTAAGTGAAAATTTAAGTTTCTTTGGTTTAGATCCTTTAAAGAAATCGTTTTCAATTTCCAAAAGAAACTGAAATAAAGTACAAACGTTTGCTCCTGCCACACATACAGTTTTATGTAGGAAAGTCGTACGACCTTGGTAATGTCAGCGTCCCTGGAACATCATATTCCTTTTTGCAGACACTAAAATGAATAATCTAACGCTTTTGGCTACTTCTACAGCCAGCGCACATTTAAGGTATTCGTGATGGCTCTCTTCCGTCGCCTACCATTATGATGGGCGGTCCACATAAATAAATTTAATTTAATTGAAAATCAGCGAAAATTTAAAGATCTGACAGCTGTCATGTCTGAAGAGAGAGTCACTGGGCTTGTTTAAGGCGGCCGTCCCTCTTTAACAAGATTACAGAACACATCATTTCGTGATAAGAGAAACTTATTTATAAACTGTATATAATTAATAATCTTCTAGGCCTACAAATTAACATTATGCAATGCACTAGTTTGACAAAGAGCAAACACCTGAATAGTAATCACTCTACCTGTAACATCAAAACATTCAATTAAATAAATTTCAGAAAATTTGATTCTTATCATCAAAATAAAATTATGATAAAATTTCTACCATACTTTTTAAAAAGGTAAACAAACAAGAAATATTATGATGTCAGGTGTAAACATAGCAATATAAGCATAATATTTACTAGTATATGTGTCAATGGAAAATGTAGACAAAGAGTAAATTTTCTTTATATCCGCACAGAAACTGCTCTCCCGGTAGTATTTAATTGTAATCAAAAGATGTAAGCTGAAAGCTACGCAGATTTAAGATATATATTAAATTTATATTTGTACAAACGATTCCATATTTGTTTGTAAACGAACTCTGCAATAGCTTATTATCGTGGTTTAAAGTTTCTACTTCATACTCACGCGTGGTGAGTCTACATGACTGCCACAGTACTTGCTCTCAACTACTGAAAAACAACAAACATTGTCTTCACGTTCCTTGCTTTGTCTCTTAAAGCTATCATTGCGGGTAAATACGTTGTCCCAGTTATCGCAGTGGTAAGTATTGTAGGCAATGCTGAACACGCATTGTTTAATTTTATGTCGTCGTGTGTTAAAGATTTTAGTAACACTTTTTTACCATAGCTTGCAGTGGTTGGGTACACTTATTCTTCTGAGTAGGATATTTTACGCAACGTTTTCACATATTAAGAGATCTGCCAATCTTTTGCTTGGGAGTGTAGGACTTAACATCTAGTCAACGATGAGGTTATTCGCTAAGAAGTAGCGTAAAAAGTTATGTCTAAGTATAAAAATTGTAAAATTAGCATGTAAATTATTTCACTTGTTTTTTTTATGCAAGGATTAACCATATGGATTATATATATATATATATATATATATATATAATNAACACCACAGAGATGCTGCATGTCATTCGTCTCTCATTTTTCTTATGATTGTGTTCTGTGTACACACAATTCAATGGGGTGTTGATTGAACCTGATCGCAAACCTAATACTTTTTCCACGATATATTTATAGGTATTCGTTTTGAGGTTGCACAAAAAAAAGCGTTGTTGGTGTTAACTTTTATATTAATTCTCATGGCTGTGTAGTGATTATATACACTCTTAACTGGAATGCCATATTTTTTATTTAATTTTAATTGATATAATATACACGAGCTTTTCGTAGCTTATCTAGTATATGTGTGTTGAAAAATGTATTAAATTTATATAAAATACTTACTAAGAATGTGAAATAAGCATTACTTCTTTTTCATAGTTGACATTTTCTAAGAATTGAGAAAAAAAATTATTTTTAGCGTTTTGGCTTAGACCCTTCCTAATTAATTTACGTTTGTAAGTGAGTTAGAATGATTTTCCTTTGAATTCCGGGGATGGGATTCTGTTATGAGATGGATTAAAAAAATTTTAAGGATATATGTTTTCTCATTGTTTTTCTTTTATATATGTGTTTTCCTGTAAGGATACATGCTGCAATAGTGTTTTTAGTGTGTACTCCCACGAAAATTTACTGTGATATAGGAGAGATAGGAGCGGTTGTTCATATTAACAGTACATATTCCCTTCCACTCACATCGGTTTTGCTTAAATGAGTGTTATCGTGAGTGATAAACGACTGAACATTTGTATGATGGATCGACTAATATGGTGTGTTTTGGTAAGAGTAGAGTGGTTTGATCGCTGCTCCACAAAATGTTGGACATCCTGTTCCTGTGTATTGTTAGAGCTAGGGATTGCCGGAGCGATAAGTTAAATGGTCAATTACCTTATTAAATTACAAACTTGACCATTCGCATGGATATGAGGTGTATATGGGTGTTTGCGATTCTCATTTTACAGAATTTGTAGGGAAATGTTTGCGGGGAGGGTGTGTGTTCAGTTCGCACTTAGCTATATGTTGTGGGTTCAATAATCTATCATATCGTTCAGGTATCCGCGAACAGCTAGGTGCCTATGGGGTGGCGACCATCCTGCTGGAAAATGAAGCCCCCGCCGCCTCTTCTAACTGAGGAAACAACCACTCTGTAAGCATGTCCAAATAAGGGATTCCAGTAACAGTGGGCTCGTGAAAAAAGAAAGGGCCGAAGATAGTGTCTTTGGATATAGCGCAAACATGTTCACTTTCGGGGAAGCGCGCTCATGTTCGGTGGTTTCATGTGGAGGATCCTGACCCCATATCAGCACGTTGTGCCAGTTCACCTTACCATATTTATGGATCGTAGCTTCGTCACTATAAACCAGTTTAGACATGAAGGCATCGACTGCTTCGTTCTGGGCAAGAACGAACGCGCAGTATTCACGTCTCAGTTCTCTATCCCTTTCGGTAAGAGCCTGTACAAGATGTAACCTGTATGGTTTGTACAGCAATCGCTTTCGCAACACTGTACATACTGTCAATTGAGGGATTTGCATTTCCCGACTAGCTTGTCGAGTTGAATTTCTCGGACAGCGTACGAACGCTTGTTGAATCCCTTGCACATTGGGACAAGCGCCCGCCCGGAACTTTTGCGTTTGCAAAGGCACCCTGTGTCACGGAACTGACGAAACCAACGTACAATACTCCACCTATCGAGATGACGACGTCCGTATTTGCGACGGAATTCATGTTGAACAGTCGTAACCGATTCACATTTAGCAAACTAAATAACANATACAATTCTCCACCTATCGGGATGACGACGTCCGTATTTGCGACGGAATTCATGTTGAACAGTCGTAACCGATTCACATTTAGCAAACTAAATAACACAGAACGCCTTCTGTTGTCCCGTCGCCATAGTGATGCGAACTAACACACAAAACACGCTCATAGTGCGACGACAAACGCTCCCAGTGTCATCTGTCGGCACATTAAGGAAACATCAGACCTTCCCCTTCTTATTGACGTGTCAAATGCGAGCTCGATTCCCCCTCACCATCTCAAACCTAGCGTTACGAACGCCATCTAAACTGTAACACCGGAGATACTGACAATAGTGTGGAACGAGTTTGATTATCGCGTAGATGTCGTTCGGGCCGCTCGTGGTGGTCACATTAAATATTTATGAATGTATGGTAAACAAACTTCACGGTTCCACGGTTCATTTGATTTCTCAATCAAGGTTGTAGGTTGTTTGGTTTTGAAATCATATACCTTCAAATATGGGATATTCTTTTATACTCAGCCTGTATATAAAATAGGTTAAATTGGTATACAGCACTACATTGGGTGGTACTGCAACATTTGAATTTGACTGCGACTAGCATCGTTCTACTGTCACCGAGGGCCATAGACTAACACCACTGCAATTCTGGTAAGCTGAACGGCGGTATAACAATGTCCTGTGCGGTATAGTCAATGTACGTGTTTAGTGAGATAAAATGAGTATCTAGTATGAATCACAGNTACGTGTTTAGTGAGATAAAATGAGTATCTAGTATGAATCACAGACGTACTGCATGTGACAAAAATGCGAATCACAATTTTTCTGAGAAAAGGTACAATTTCGGCAACGAAAGGCAGGGGTGTCGCACCATCGAATGAAGGCTCTGGACGACTGGACAACCACCATAAGAGTGGAGGGGGCAGTCGCGACTGCAACGAACTGTGACTCTTGTCACAACCCAGAGCTGGAAGTGGCCTCACAAGTGAACCATTCTCCCATTTCTACGTTTGAGAGGTGACTTGCAGACAAATAACTGCATTCTCGACGTCCCCNTCACAAGTGAACCATTCTCCCATTTCTACGTTTGAGAGGTGACTTGCAGACAAATAACTGCATTCTCGACGTCCCCATATGACGTTTCATTGACAACACGACACATCTGACTTCGTTTACTGTTTTGTCTTAACCAGGTGGCTTGGACGTTTGAGGAATCGCAATGCATCGTTTTAGTGACGAGTCCAATTTTTGTCTGGAAATGGTGAACNAGGTGGCTTGGACGTTTGAGGAATCGCAATGCATCGTTTTAGTGACGAGTCCAATTTTTGTCTGGAAATGGTGAACCACCACATTTGAATCAGAAAGGCAGTGAACAGCAGACAAATACGGATTTAATTTTGAAAGACATACAGTCGGAGCTGGTGGCGTTATTGTGAGGAGAGCAATTTCCTAATACTGTCGTCTTTTATGATAGTGTTTAGGGAACATGGATAGCATCGACATACCGTCAGGAAATTCCATTGCCTTGCGTCCTTCTCTCATTGTGCAACTGCGAAAGTTAGTGGTTTAATTGAGTGATACCAACTACATTCAACAGAACCTTCCAAACCTTCACTCGTGTTGTCGACGTCCTTCCTTGGACAGACATTCCACCTGACTTGTCGCTTATAGATAATGTAGCGGCGAGTAGGAAAGTACTGCAGCCTTAAACGGTTCTGTACCATCTGTAGAGGCAATTTCGACAATTTATGAGACGAGCTTCCACTGGATAACATAATTTGTATCAATGACTTTAAGTCGCACCGAATCGTCCTCATTATACACTTGCGGCGATGATACAATGTATCAAATTTTCATAGAAATACTTTGTTCTTTCTCACATAATAAGCGGCGTAATGTCTTGATGTTGTGTTAATTAATGTATTTTTTTCGTCCCCATTAGCTTTTCCAAGCTTCGTTTGTTTCAATTCTATGTCTTCTCTTGTTGCGGTGTTTTTTATGGATATAAGATAACAATTATGTCGCGCGATCAAGAAGAGAATTTTATTGACATAAACAAACTCGTTTTCTTATGCTGCACTTCATCTTGCTAGTTTAGGTCTCTTATTGATTTTTTTATTTGTAGTCTATGGACTTAACATTTAATTGTTTTGGTAATTGGAACGCAACCTTTCAGCATGCAGTGCTGTTATTTTTTACGACACAACTTCAGTGCTTCAAGACTCAAGTTAAAACATAATTTCAAAACTTCAATTCTGCAAGTTTTTAACGTACATGTATTTTACGTTATTTATTTTGAGTACTGGTACCGTTTCACATCTTAAATCAACAAAGTGATGTTTTTCGTAAGTTAAAATGCCATTATAATAAAATCATAGTTATTGAAAATCTTCGATATATTTATTAAGAAAACCTCGTTAATATACGAATGTCATACAAGTATGTTGTATGAATATTACAAACCTATAACTAAAAAAATGAAAATTCCGGTAATATGTTGATTCCTATTGTTACATATTACCGGCCAGCATCACTTCTCTTGCACCTTCCTGGTCGAGCGAGCGAAATGTGAGGCGAGGGCAGAGTTTTAACGCGAGAAGTGCGCGGCGATTTACAAAGGCGAGCCACAGCGTGTGTAAGTTAGTTTATCGGGACTCTTGTATTCCAGACCTTCAGTGCGTAGAACTACTGGATTATTTTTGAAAGAAGGTTCTGGGCATCGCCCTTGCCTCTCTCAGCGTGACTTGAGGAGCGGGGAACCTTCTATATCTTGGCCAGCGACACTTCATATGCCGCGACGGGCCTCTGAGCCAACAGTGTAATGTCTGGAGGAGTGTGCGGCGCGGCGTTAAGAGCTGGGTGTACGACGAACCAGCAGAGCGACGAGTGATGGCGAGAGTGACCTGCGGGAGTGAAGTCTGCGGACTCCAAGTATCGGTAGAGTGGAGAGTGAAACTGACGAACAGGACTATTGTACTGGATACGTGGGTGACAGGCATTTGTAATGACGCCAATATACACATTGCATATGTGTAAATAATCAGTGCGAATTAAGTGACTGTAACCGACATAGAGAAATTGGTAAAAACTTTAATTAGATTTGAGACAGACATAAAATATTGCGCTCACTAAGAATAACAAGAGTAATATATAATATAGATTGTTTAATTTTGTAAATAATAACTGTGTGAATAAATTAGAAATCAAATCGTATTTTATTAATTTATAAATTTATTAGGTACTACATCGCTCACGAGCTCGGCGACTTGTAAAATGTAGAACTGTGAAGGGAACAAATGGTAAATGCATATTGCAATATTCATTTTCAAATGTGCGGAACGTTTAGCCTGAACACTGAGTCGACAAAAGCTCCAGTTGAAACTCGTGCATAGCTGGAATAGGCGGAGAGAACTGGCGGCCCACGGCATCGTCGTTGTTTGGTTTGCACTTGTGTAGGCTTGAGAGGGTGGCGCGCGCGCCGCGGTAGGAATCGATAAATCGAAGCACTCTCGCAGAGTATTAACTACCATTATCTTGGCGGCGGTGGCAGTGTGCGGGCCGGGATAACAGCGCACAGCTGCGCCCTGCCACGGCATGTTTATGCCCCGGCGATACCATCAGCCCGCGGGCCGCGCCAATTAATGGCGAGCTGGGGTCGAAAGTGGCGGCTCGCTTGTAGTGTGGTACACCAGGTCGACACCGGAACAGCCTAGTCACGCGGAACGCAGTCACGGGTAGGGGTGGATGTGGGTTGCGGTGTAGGATCCTACACTCAATACGCCAGTGTGTGCGATTATGTGTACAGAGATACTAACTTACTTAGATTTATGTATCATTTTATAGTTAAATTATTGAAATGAATAAATCTAATAATGTTTACTAAATATAAAATAATCCCACGTGAGTCGTTTATAATCTTACGAATTAATAAATGTTAATAAAATCACAGAAATACAAATTAATATTTTTTGTCTGTTCAAAAACCAATTTTCCCTTATTTTTTTAAGATGTTTTATGGTTGCGTGACATTATATCGGTTAATACATCATAAAAACACGAAAAATGTCTAAAATAATAATTATAATTGTTTTAGCGTACATATAATAATGTAACCTAAAATAGTGATCGTAAAATTACTTAAATAATTCATTTCATCAGTTTTTAAACTTTCTATAATTGTTTACCTTCTAAATGTGTATCGGTTCCCAAGACCTCGCTGTTAAGAGCCACCTACATCTCTTCACTCTCTCACTTTAAATGTTTAAAATTGGAATTTCCGAACTATTTAAACTTTAAATACTGGTAAAACACATAATAAACTTCCAATAAATATTAATTATTACATTCTAATGACACGAACAATATATTGAGCTATGACATACCGGATTAACTAGGTTTAATGTTAAAGATTAGTATGAGAAAACATATAAATGTATTATTCCTTTATCTCTTTTAGTTTCTAACTTGTTTTTCACCGTTGTAATACTTTTTTTCTTCAGATTGCGTCGTGCCAGGTAATTGTGTCATACAAGCTATTATGTATTCAGAAGTCTTTCCACATCTTGGTCGTCGTTCCTGTAGAAACTGCTACCGCATACACACGACAAGTGAACATCCTTCACGAACTGCAGCAACGTGTGCTCTAAGTACAGCCAGCAATCACGGTGTTAAGTCGTAAAGGTAAAGGTAATGTGGTTAGATGGTCGTGGATAGGGCTTGCCTACGTGTTTACAAGAGACTGTTGCATCCCCACTGTGGGCGGTCTACTGCAGTCCGTTCATAGGCCTTCGACCGCAGTTGGGGCGTCGTGATGCAACGCTTCCTTCAACTACTCAACGTCGGGACGCTGCTCCCTTAGACATGATCTAACAGCCATCTAACGTTATCGTTGTTGTTCACCCTCATCCTGTTCACGCCTCATAATAACGGACACTTGGTTTTCGTTCAAGGACTTCCACTCAGGCCAGACTTCAATGATATACATGGACATCTGAAGAACTCCTTGGGCTATTATCTGCGTGTTCACGTGGCAGGACATTCTGGTACCTACTTGGAGCAATCGTATTACATTACTCCAGTAGCGAATGCCAGATTTATAGGACGCATAGCTTTTTAAACCACCCAACCACTAAAAGTTATAACATATTGTACTGCCGCTAGATATAAAATATTTCCGCAGAAACCCGGCGTCGTTATTACTCAACGTATAGTGTAATGTGCTAGAGGGAACAGCATGTGTCGAGCGTGTGTCACTAAGCATCTGAGACGTCAACTACCGCCGGCAAGCAAGGACCGTGTTCTTTGCCAGCTCCTGCCATTGCTCCAGCATCCCTGCACGGCTCTGACTTCTGCAACGGCGAACATCTTCCTGTTAGTCCAAATATGTTGTTGTTACTTTAACATATTTAATCTTATATGTGGACACGAGTTTGTTGAACATGCATGGACGGATGACGGAACCTAATGCCGAAAAGCTTATATGAATAAAGTATTTTGGTTTAATAAATAAATGTTAACTGCGCAATTATCCACACGTACATCAGCCTCAAAATAAAGCTACGTAAATAATGTATCATTCAATCACGTTAACGAAGTTCACGTTTTCTAGTTTAAAACGTTGCTTTTATATTTGTTCATAGATCTATTTATGTTTTACGGTATGTTCACTGAAAATTTTGTGGAAACAGTAACCAATTAAGGGGTGTCAGTTTAAGTTTAATATTTATACTTGTTTCACATAACCCACTGTAAGGTTATTTTGTAAGTAAATTATTTAAACCCACGAGAATTGCAGTGGTGAAGTTAAAATAAGTTAAACGATACGATAATTCTATAGGAAGTTATATAAACGGCAAGGCTGCTTAATATTCCATAAGCGTCTCGTTACTCCTGTGGCGATTGTGTTATCTATACCAGAAAAAAAACCATGGAACTGTTCATGAATTATGTATCTCGCTGTTTATGTCAGTGGAAATTTATAAACCGAAGTTGGATGTCACAAAAGATCGCTACTTTTGTGGGAACGAGAATTATTAAGGTTGATACTCTAGTATGAAGTGAAAAAGCATAAGAAATGCTTTCGCCTCATCCAAGCTTCCATCACAAAATAAAAATAAGTGTGCAGCTAGCAAATCAAACTTAAAAGTTTTGCTGTAGAATTGACGTAAAGCCTCGCACGCACAAAACTATAAAATAGAGGATCTTCCCTCATCTCTTACAAAACTAGATGTATGCAAGTCGTCCCCGCAAGCAGTCTTCATGCTGAGAAGATATATCTTGAAGTGGCGCTTAGAAAAACGAGATTTAAGTAGTGCGGGTTCTGGAACGTTCAAACATTTTGTGACTGTTTCTAGAGAACGAAAATAATTTTCCAGACAAACTGAACACCTCCCAACCCTAGAACTGACATTCACCTGCCTTCGTGAATGTCCTCTGAATCAGGCGATACTGAACGTATTTATATTGAAGTAAAATTATAGTCACCATTCAGAATTATATTTTGTAGGTTATTAAGAACACTGTTTCAGAATCAATCATCGAAAGTGCCAGCCATTTACGGACTTTTAGGAAAAAATCGTCGCATCATTAAGTTCCCAGTTTCAGAAATTTTTGCAACACACTGATTCATATATTCAAACCAACTTTTCTGTAAATTTTTTAATTACCACCATTAATAAACATGTAAATCTTAAATTAATGACGGTGTCGTTATTTTTAGCGTACAAAGTGCCAGTAGCAATTGGTTTTTTAATGAAATAATTTTTTTTATGCTCTATTCTGATGCTAGAGAAGTGGCAACCAATCAAGTAATGCTGTGAATTTGTTCGTGACAAAATTGTATCTCATGTTTAACTTAGCTATTAAAAGTCCAAAACTTTTAACTTTTGTCTTCATTCGCCCTTATGTCTCATAATTCCGTATGTCTCTAATTTCAGAAATGTTTGGAATTAAAATTAATTGTATGTTTAAAGAACAGTACATAAGTTATTATTACAATGGTAGAGGGAAGACGTGAGGGTACCAAAACATCCTATAAATTAAATTAATAGAAAAGGACCTTTAGAGAGAGTATTTAAGTAAGCATTTTCAATGGATTGTCGATGCGACGTCCATGCTTGAACAATGGAGAGTGGATAATTAAATGAAAACATTGTACGTCACAAAATCCACGAGGCAATACATACTAATCCCCGCCACTCGAGCCTTCCCCTAGCCACAGATTTATCGATCACTACTCTATATTTATAGTTGTTCCATTATCACACCCTCCCAAGAGCTAAATATATATATCTACACTGCTTTTTTTAAGATCGCCAAATGAAAAATATAGAGATTATGTGACATATCTCGAGAACCGTTCAACCGATTCCCAACAAGTATTACACTGGGACATTTCATCAATTTTGTACCAAATTGTGCACACCATAAATGCTTCAGAATTTCATGTGATCATTCATAATTTAAATGGGTCAGACATCGATGTTAAAAATGGTGGTGTCATAAATAATGTAGGTATGCATGCCACATGTAAAATATTTTAACCAAATAAAATGAATGTTTGTGTGTTGACAGTATAAACAAGAAGTATCGTATACAGAGCCTTTTTTTTTTTTTGGCAATATTGTACGATTGCACCAAATAAGAAAATTAAGTTTTTATGGCACATTTCAGGGACCAAACAACCGATTTCTACCAAATTTTTCACACAAGAAGCGCTACGTTAGGACATGTAAACTTACGTACTTTAAGTGGCTCAGTCAGTTATTTTCAAAATGACGGCCCTGTTAATATTTTAGGTTAGTAAACCCTATCGTTCAAAATATTAGTCCTATTAAATCCGAAGGTGATTTCCCGAACCCGACCTTTTAATGCAGTTCTTTGCAAGCTACCTAACTGTGCGAGGTTTTTTGGGTTCAAGTCCCGAGTAAGGCACGTGTGTATTTGTAATTTTCTCAGCACTGTTGCTTAAGTTTATAGTATCATTTCTAATGTTATTACATTCAAAGAGAAGTCAAGTACTACCTACCAAATAAGCTTTTAATAACTCATTTAAAAATGATTGCACCCGAGTTGAGGGAAGTAGGCTTGTTAGTTATATCAGTATTTACTTGTTTTGTGTTCAAATCTCAGAAATTACAGGAACAGAAAACCCGTAACCCCGATTTTTTTTCAACTAGTTAAACTAGCTACCAGCCATATGGATAAGAAAGTGATGGATTACGTTCCTCTATCTCATAACAACCACCAAGCAAACTGTTTGTTAAAGAAAACCCCCTGTCTGACATCAAATCGGAAGTTTTGCTCATATTGCGTCCAATTGTTGTAGTGTACATCGTAGTGTTACAGACTAGTCCATAGTGTGCTACTTAAGCCACGTGGGTGTCGTAAATATTAGTTGCGATATTTATTTTTAGCGCTTTCTCCATTGTATGAAAAATGGTGGCGAACATTGCTTATAGAAAGTCTAGCATTTCTAGTTTATTATGTCTATATATTTGCGCTTGTGCTTTTCTCTTACATTCCTAACTGTTTTTAAATTATTATTAACTTCGTCTATAAAAGTACTTTTGAGCCTAAACGTCATGCCTACATTATGGTCTGTCTCATATAAGTTGGGGAGATTCTGACAGTCAGTCAGTGGCAGCTTAATGTATACGAAACAAACAAAGTGCCATTTACAAATTTCTGTATCAACTGATGCACGAACGAACAAAAGTTAATATTACACTGAAGACGCGCATCAGAAAGCATAAAATACGAGATAAGAAAGAGTTCCCAGATTAATTAATACATTTTATTTTATGTAGTCACAAAACAGCGATTGTTAGAGTTACAAACTAAACTTCGTGATAAAGTAGAAAAGTATAGGTGTTCAAAATGAAACGCACAGTAAAACGATCTGTATCCAAATAAAACGCAACTTCAAAACCTTTTTCACATCGTATCCCAACTCTCGAACCATGCTTTCCATACATGCTTGATATTAATTCCAAAAGTATACAGAAATATTGCATAATATAGTTGAATACTTTTTTCTAATAATTTGAAGAAATATATTTCAAATTCGTGTCGTTCCGAGCTAGTAATAGAAAAACAGTCAACTTTAAAAAGTACGGGAACAAGAGGCAGGCCGTGCTGCTATCTCTTGAGCAATTCAAACGGCTCAACCTCACCCTGTCATGCCGTGCGCGCCATCTGTGCGCTCTTTCCCGAAGCATTACCAGCCAGAAAAGTATATCTTTCGTGTGCAATATATAACAAATTTACGAACAGATGCCAATAGTTATATTTTTCCGCGAGCTCTGCATAATTTTTAAAGTAGCATATATTTCGTGTACAGCGATTTCGCATACTAGTAATTTCTATTCGTCTGCTAATCGTTCGTCTACATAAATTATACGCCATATTTTTCTCCCGAAAACCCATTTCCTTGTTTCCGTGTTGTTACTATATTTGATTGATAAAACGAAGAAAGTGGGACACGCGCGAATAGTTTTTAGCAATTCTTACGTTATTCCACGTCACATATCAACTCGAACTGTTTATTATCAGTAATAGCAGAGTTACTGCATTGCAATCAATATTCGGTGAATTGTTGGCGAATAAAAGTGCGTGGTCAATCAAATATCCCCAATTACTTTTAGTTCTAGTTATATTAGATATGACCTCCAAAGTCTGATAATAGCTACAACTACCGTCTCGAAAATGTTAACCCAAATTAGCTGTCTCGGACAAATTAAAAAAAGTTAGCAAATATTTAATTTTTGCAAAGTTTTATATTTTTACTTGTTATTACCTACTAATTTTAGATAGATGTCACTGCAAAATATTTTGAAATTTCTTTAGCATTATAGTGCAATGGCAAGTGGATTAGCTGACAGCGTGTTGATAAAACATACAGCTTCCACTTGACGCACCAGCTGATGGCGAAAGGATACATAAACGAAAAGTAAACATTGGCGCTACTTTCGTCGAACTGTCAAAAT
Organism: Clitarchus hookeri; assembly: GCA_002778355.1. Classification (NCBI taxonomy): domain Eukaryota; kingdom Metazoa; phylum Arthropoda; class Insecta; order Phasmatodea; family Phasmatidae; genus Clitarchus; species Clitarchus hookeri. The sequence goes on from NQII01003581.1 coordinate 33,795, forward strand.
GTCGCCAAATGTTTATCTGCGATAAACATTTCCATATTCTAACCGTAATGATTTACAAATGTTAGTCAACTATGCCGTTAAAATGGGTGTTAGATGCTGCCCCATTCTCCGCTCAGAACATGACTTGGGGCAGGGTGCTTGCTACCTACCGTAAGTCGGCGTTGGTTTTGTCACTTAAACTAAAAGTAATTACTTTAAAAAATTCTCAGTATCATATATACGAGCAAATGTACAGCTGAAAAGACAATGAACAATTGGCAGATTCCATCTTCGTGTATGTATTATATTTTCAGACAGATGATCGCTATTATAATATTTAATTTACATAATTTTTAACGATCTTTGAAACTTTACTACGCTTAAAGCTAAAAATTGAATACGTCGTCGAACTTTATAGAGAAAATGATAGATTAAATTAAAGGAATGTTTTGACGACATGTATGGAATCACATCTAATAGATATATCCAATTATATGCCATTTGCTAGAAATTCGTCCCAATGAGAATACATTTTTTTTACAAATTATCGATTTAAATGCTAATTTATTTGCATGTAATAACTGAAAAAAAACTTCGGCCAAGTTTTGCAATACTCTATGTTCAGTTTTAGTATGAATTTTTAAAATTTCAACAAGAGTTTTTTTTATAACTAAATAACATATATTTAATTACTAATTAACGTAAACTCATTAATTAAAATGTGAGAGACTATTTTGATCACCATTTTATAAGCATTTCTCTTCACCAGTAGTGGGTGAGAACCGCAATTTTAAAGAAATCGCACCCTTGCTCTTCATCATACTAATTAAAAAATACTTCTTCATATTGTTTTTTGCCTATTTTAATACAGTTCGTTTATTTTATATTGTTTGGAAACTATAACATATTTTATAAATATTAAATACATCCCTTAAATAAACATTTTTTTAATTTTGTAAAATAAAAAAAAAATTAACTTAGAAATTTTTTTTTCAAATTTTACAATTTGTATTGCATTTTACAAATTTTTGCGATGTTTCAGCCCTAAGGTAATCCGAAGGTCATCTCGGGTTGAGGTGACCCTAATATCAAGATCAAGGTCATGCACATCCAAGGTGGCCGCCGCACAGTCACGTCACAATCCTTAATAATGCTCTATGCCTCATACTACTCATTTTCGTACTATTTCCTTCCCTCTTCAGTCTACAGATTACGATAAATCTGTTGAGCGTGTACTGTGATGATGTGCACAGTATGGCAAGTGCCACTCTGCCTGAGAGCCTGAAAGGAGTTTTGAAAACTCTCGCAACGAATTACTGTAATACCAATAATTATTTTCATGCTTCGAATTTATTAATTTGTGAAAAAGTGACAAGGCGTCGTTTAGAATACTTCAGATTTGTTGCGGGCGGTTTGGTGGTTTAGTTAAAAAAAAGACCACTTTTTAATAACCTTGATTTTAGTTAATCACAAAAAATTATTGTTGTGCTTATTTGCATATTAAAAAACCGATAAAAGCGTAATTAAGTAAGTAATTTTTGTTTTTCATAACCTCGTCCTTTGTGTCTAGTCTTTCGCTGCAATCTACAAACCGATTTTGACATAATATTCACTTTTAACTATGGATAGCATGTGGATTGCCGGTATAAGAATCACAAGACAAGCAGTAAGTATATAACTCATCGTTTGGGCTTTAGCACCTGCTTAGTGTCATTAACCACATCAACACATCATATTTACAGAAACGACCTAAGGTTAACAAGACTAAATATTTATTTGCTACATCAGTATTATTTCTGTGCTCAATAGTATATTAATGTCTAATAATGATGCACATGTTATGTTGAACTTCGAAGTTGCTACACACTGTAACAATACTTGAAAATGTATGATATTTTCAAAGAGAGATTTTAAATTATAGGGAGTAACGAACTTGTCCCTGAAGCACGAGTAAGGCATGTTTTATATGGTCAACACAAATGTTGAGGCATATTGAGCGGCTGTTCGCAGCAACACGGCCAGCCACTTAGCTTATATTCCGAGGAATATTCTGGCGCACGTTCTGCCAGTGTTAAGTAAATGCACGTGTATAACATCTGGTGTGGGATCGGGGTATAACGTCGGTTAATCAATACCAAAATGTGTTCTTCAAGAGACAAATCGGGTGACCTGGCATGGCAAAGAATTGTGTATACTACTTTTGAGGGTTTTGTCTCTGTATTCAGAGGATATGAGAGGTTCTCGGAAGTTGTAATTGATGGCACTCTAGACAGTTACACCTGCTATCCGGGAAATGTAGCGCTTCCGAATCGGTGCAAAGTAGTTGTGCTATCCTCTTAAGTGCTATTTTCCGTTTCATATAACTTCAATAAATTTTGACAATTCTCGAAAGTAATGTGTTTGTAATGTATCACTTCACCACAGCTGATGTGTTAATGAAGAAAACTATATGTTTGTGAACAAATTTTACGAATACAATGGCACGAACTGAAAGAATAGCATTGTAAGTCCAGTACTAAGGCTGCTATAGTTGGTTGCCATTCGAACCTTTTTTTTTTTTTTCGTTATGACCAAGTAATGTACAAAGTTGGGGTTCTGTTTATTTTATTCGTGGGACGCGGGACTGTAGTTTATTTTCCGNTTATGACCAAGTAATGTACAAAGTTGGGGTTCTGTTTATTTTATTCGTGGGACGCGGGACTGTAGTTTATTTTCCGGCGTTAGACAGGATTGATTCGCGGCTCTTCTTATAAGTAGCAACTTTGAACTGCCCATTGTTTTGATGATGCACTGGAAAGTTTCCCTATTACGGAAATAACATTCAAATGTATGTTAACAGAAAGTTGTAACTTCATCGAAAGAGCAAACCCGCTAAAGGTGTCGCTGTTCGTACTGATGCGAGAAATCCACACTGAATATTTTCAGTCAAGTTCAACTCGCACATAAAAAACGCTGGATTTTATATATAATGAATTCCACTAAAAAGGTGTTTGTTTAGGCCACGTGCTTTTCAAAACCCTCGGAAATAACCAAATTCTATTAATATGTCCCTGTTCATGCCGGTATCGGAAATGCATTATGGAAACCTATTCAGCTACTTTAACTTCACATGAGCAATCGTTGGATTTTCAATAAACTGAACAAGAGTAACCAATATATTAATATTTTAGCTACGTTTATTTTAAAAATCCTATCAAGAGATTCAAAAAAATATTACATACAAAGTACACAGATTTACTGTACACTTTGTATTTCATAAAACTTGGCGAGGCTTGGACTACTACTTTACGAAAATAATTTTTTTTTGCCACAGATACTAAATAATTTACTTACTGACTTAATGAATTAACATAACACTTAAAGCAGTTTCTTGAAATAAACCACTTTAAATCTCAAAACGTAACCAAAGTCCATCACGCCCTACGTTATCAATCGCACTTTATGAAGGTTAAGGAAAATGGCGGACCAAAGCACAAAAGCAACCCTTTTACGAAGCGGTATACACGTGTCGATATTTCACCGCCACCACGCCACCGCTGCATGTAAAAATGACACGAGTACATGAGAAGTTTGAGAGGGGTGGATCTGTGTGTGATGTGAAGAAAGGACGATGCGGCAGGAAGAGAACAAGAACGGACGAAATAAAGGTGGGGGCTTTGTTGCTCACTTTCACATCTTCCGCCGGGAAGTCGAAGTCTGTACGACAAGTTGTGTGTGAGTCAGGTGTATTGTGGCAGAGCAAGCAGTTAATTTCCTTTGTTAACGATGTGGTACGGTATGTCTGCCAAAAGTGTTTTCGAGCCATTCTTTTGTGACGAAAAAGTAAGAATTGAATGTTAACTCACCATGTTGCAAGTAAGTATTGTGACAGCTTTTCACAAACTCCTTTTTTTTACAAATGTTTGGTATTAGCGAAAAGATTAAGAAGTTGCTCTTATCAAGCTTAAATGAAAAAATTATGGTAGTTACATGTGGCAATCTTTATATTATTACCTTACTGAAACAATCTTAACCTTGAAACTGTAAACAGTTTTACATCGTTCAATCCAAATGTACAATGTTTGTTATAAATGCATTACATGGAACTCTATTGACACTCTCATTGGACTAGAGCCAAAATCAATAGAAAAAGGAAAGAACCTAATGGTTTATTGGTAATTTATTGTGTTTCTCCGACCGGATGCTTGTTAGTATTCCCATTCCTGCAATTGTTTGACAGAGACAGCTGATAGATGAAGCAGAAAACAGAAACATGATCGGACGTAGCAGGGCGCAATCGGGCCGGAAGTCCGAGCACGCTTCGCGGCTTGTGTAACCTCGGGCACTTCAATCACCTGCCGAGGATCAAAGCAGTCCATTCCGCGCGCATTCTGCGTCCCTCGTCCTCACACGAAGGATGCTCGTCGCTTGCACTGCTGGTAACGCAGCACCACATACCGGTGNGCGCACCACATACCGGCACTGCATACTTATCTTTTTTTTTTTTGGTTATTTCTGTGGACACAACTTGTCAACGCTTATTGCGCGCCTTCAAAACCCGTGGTAAAAAAAACAGACTCGCAAATTCATGAATTTTAATGTAAATACTTTTTTTCATGTCTACAGCAAAGTTAAAAGAGTGAGTGACTGACAGCAGTTCTATGCGCTGACATGGTCTCCCTATTAAGAGAGAAATTCCCAAAACAAACTTTTTTTTAATCACATAAAGGCATTGACTGACACAGCAGTAACATAGTGTGCTTTTATCAAGTTCAGACGTCCGTGAGTTTACAATTGTCATAAGAATCAGGGTCACCTCCGTTATTACATGTGTCGGAACTAAATACATTTTAATTTATGAAGGAAAGTAAATACACATTCCAGGTTTTTTTTGAATACTCAACTCAAATAGGATTAAAATGTTTTATGAAATCAGTTTTAGCAATAAAAAAAGTTGTTAAATGGCCAAAGATAAAGAAGATTCCACTGTTATGTTCGTTGCATAAAAAGTTACTGCAAGGTGTATTTAAAATTTAGATATTTATTCTATTTCCATATTTTATTACTCTACGAGATAAAAACTATCCTTACAAATATATTATTTCTTTATTGACCATCCATTCCTTATGACTTATAAGTTTTGTAAAAATTATATTTTTGATATTTTCTTTAAAAATTGATTATTTTCTTATTTCTCTTTCAATGATTGAGATATAACGAAACTTTCACTGAATTTGTGACATAGCTTACGTCTATTGTATGCGAACATCTGGCAAATATTTATCCATAAAGGTCACTGACAAAATTAAAACTACTAGTATTGAACTGTTAACGGTCTCTGAGATGACAATAAATATTTCCTCCGCATTAAGACAAGTTACATGCCATCTTCATTCATTGTCATGTACTTTCACTCTTGATTCCTTCATTTATATTGCATAGCTGTGCTACGGCTTTCATTGCCTATAAGGACTTTTCGATTTCTCTGGATAAACAAGTCCTTCATAATTAAAANTTTAACGGTCTCTGAGACGACAATAAATATTTCCTCCGCATTAAGACAAGTTACATGCCATCTTCATTCATTGTCATGTACTTTCACTCTTGATTCCTTCATTTATATTACATAGCTGTGCTACGGCTTTCATTGCCTATAAGGACTTTTCGATTTCTCTGGATAAACAAGTCCTTCATAATTAAAATCTTATGATATCATATGTTTTTAAAACTTGCATTCTTATTTTGTTTTCAACACCGTCAATCATAATTTTACTTTTCTTGGAATGCACAGTTCTTACATAATAATAATTGATTTTGCACATATTTCTCTGTATCATAAATTGGTAGGGCGTTCGTATTTTATGTCCTCGTTATTGAATGTTAGCTGAGGATGTTTGTTGTGCGAATTCCTGCATAAATTACAGATTGGAAAAGTCAGTACGATATAACATATTGTCTCAGCCTTGTTCAACTGCCCAGTGGTGTGGTCTTCGAGACTTAGTGTTACGGTAAATTATAAAATTAATTCAATACAATCCACAATCATTTCAGAACTATGTCCGTACAATATATATTTTAATATTAGAGGGCTTATATATTTTTGTATTATCGAAGAAAAGGCTGTAATATTATTAAAACGAGAAACAACGTAGTGTTTTAACGGCTCTCATTTCCAGTTGATGAACTAATTTGTTTGTTACGCCACTGCTTTTTATCTCCCAGGATTTTACCGGAGCATCGCCGGTCAAAAGAGACGTAGAGTTCGCTGTTGCGGGTTTTGGAATTAAGAATTTAGGAATCTTAATAGAAGTTCAGTTGCAATAAATATAATACCAAATTTTTTTTTACAGAAATCGTTATTTATTTTAGACTTAATACGAAACAAAAATGCAGCATAGACAACACATTATTCATAATACGGAAAAGTTAATACCAAACACCATTATTCGCAATGCATATATTAAGAGAGTGGCGAGATATGGTGCCGGAATGGTGCCCATAACTCGCTATTCCCTCTCATATATACTGAGCTTGGCTTCAACTAGGCGTGAAAGTGCCGCCAAGCAGGGTGCTGACGTCACTGCCATCCGGGTAACATGGACACTCTGAGGACAATGTTGCGTGCTGTATGATCAGAGCGAGCGTGGAGTGGGGTGAAACCTTGCAGTGTCTGAGAGACGGCGGAGGTTTCAACTTAGATGACAAGGGTGGTCGTTCCATTGCATTACGTGTAACATTGGCCGTATTGCGACCGAACTGCACGATGGCACTACAAGCAACTGGAAAGTGAGTGACACTTGCCGAGAAGGCTTGGGCAACCCACAATTACCACCTGAGGACATGAGCTTACATCGTCCAACCAGCGCACACTCGACCAAGTTGTGTTTTTTATACTATCCAAAATTATGTCTTTTACGCCTTTTTCGAATGACATAATGACAACAGCGAATTCGTTTGTACTTTTTGTTTGTAACCTGATGTCATATACGGCTGAGTAATGACGATTCATTGTCTTTATTAACGAACCCACACAGTAAAATAATAAACATAAATTTAGAGATAATATTTTTTCAGGAAAAATTTCATTTTGGTGTGTAATTTGTATAATCATCTATATTAGAGTAATTTTACAAAAACGTTCTTAGAAATTTAGAGAGGTATGCAAGACTTTGGTGAAAGTGCACGAATTTATGGCTTCATAAACAACACATTGATGTTAATTTACAAATTTTTATTTATGTGTAATTTTGTAAATTGTGTATTTTTACTGCTACATGGTCGTTTATAAATATTGAAAGTCAGTGTAATAGTATATCTTTCATTATTTAATTTTACTATGATCCTGTATGTGTAAACTTACAATAAAATCTTGTGTAAATATGTGAATGTTCCGATACACATTCAAACTTTCGGTAATTTCTCATATTTGTATGCAATTTGCAAAAATCTGTAGAATATTTGCAGTTTTACACTTATATACATAGGAATTCAAAGATAACTATACATGTTTTTAACATCCGAATTTATAGTTTATTAGAGAAAAACAGAGGAATTAAATACTTTAAGAATGTTATTAAATGCCAATATTTCAAGTAAGAACAAATAGCGGAAGGGAGTAGAACAACTTAGAATTTCATTTGTACGAAGAAACACAAACTAAATTCCTGCTGCTGGAATGTGCTTGATTGTTCGCATATAATTATCATATATACGTCTGAAATTAATTGACGTATGGTTGTATAGCGCGATCCTGGTTACAGACCAGCAGCGCCATAACATTTCATGTCACCCTGAACCAACCATACAAAAGTCTATAATTGCTAACTAACAACAATCCTACTTTCAGCAGACACAATCCCCTAAGATTGATATATTTTTATCCTCCACGATTGTGGCTTACGTTTTCTCAACGCCCTCTTCGCTTTCTCAGCATTGAGTTGGTTTGCTCTATACTACCACATAGACCCGTTCTCATTCGGCGTGTGTGTATGGCTACAATAGCTGCCACGTTAGCAGAAAACCCTGCTTTTTGCCGCGATGCGTGCGTCTATTTTAACAAAATTAATCCAACCTAAGGCGTACAGGTATGCCCTGAAACACTTGCCATGCTCATCCCGTCTTAGCTAATAGCATGCATGCCGGAGGGCGCACAGAGCAGTGAAGGGGCCCATTTGACGTGGCAGGATTTGAGGGCCCGCCAGATAAATTAAATTTAATCTATTGTCATACACATTACGATGGAACTTTTGTAACTGTGTGTAAGATACGAAGTTACAGAACTCAGTAAAGTAAAGTGAAAATAGTAAAACAACATAAACATAGCCTTTGGACTAATATTATGAAATTGTTAATAGCTTACAGTGATGCTAGAACTACTTGTTGAAACGGTGAAAAATGTACTGACATTGTAGAACACTAATTTCCAAATAATTGCGCTTTTTTTCTTCACCCACGGACGAAAAAAGTTACTGAGGAAAAATTCACATCGTGCGTATAAGCCTATCTTAAACAGGGCTTTCAAAAGTATTCAGTTTATCGTGAACAGACGTTAAAACAGTATACATGTATTTATATTAATTTTAAGGACATATTTCCTTGGACGCAGAGTATAATTACGCTAACATTTGTAGGAGTTTAAATACACCGGTAGCGAATCTGCTGCCAAACATATTGGTTTAATATTTCACACGTCTTTAAGAGTGCAGTTTATAATAGGACGTTTATGATTAGCGTGCTTAGAATATGGAGAGTCGCTGAACAGTGCATAACTGAGGTGTTTGATTGTGAGCGACACACCGCTAGCAACGTCGGCATGATGGTGTGCGGAGCAGTAACGTGTGATAATCCCGCGGCAGTTACGAGGCGAACACTGGTTACCGAGCAATGTGTTTACGTCACTCTGAGGCCTCACGTGTCTGTGTTCATGAAGCGGCTACAACCAGCAGTTCTCCAGCAGGCTTATCCCCGCCCTCACAGAGCGAGAGTTTCCCACGAGAGCCTTCCTTGGCCAGTGCTGTCTCCACAGCTGTCGTCTATGCCAGATTCCGGCTTTAACAGTTATGCAGCATATGCAGTAGTAGTTCTAATACATTGAGAGGTAATGACATGTGTTAATTCGTAAGCGGTGTTGGTCTTTACAATGAAACTTTTTTTGGCATTACTATAGAATGAATTAATGTATCACATTCTTCCTAAGTAATTTATACACATTAGCTTGTTTTAATGTGGCCGCAGAGAACACTTTCAAATGATATGCGAAACACTATTTAACTTTAATAACATTTATGTAGTGCGCATGAATTTTTACATAAATTTTTTGTGATCAGTTTGTTTGAGAAGTTTATTTGGTAAACGTATGTATTTTAAAATTATCTGACTCAAAATTTTAGCTTTAAAATGATACAACAAAAACGCTCGAACTATTGGTTTAAATTATAATTGTTGCATTTCTGTATAATTTGAAAGTAAACTCATTTAACATTATACGGAAGATATTATACACTGATGAGACAAAAAAACTGTTATACCTGCCTGACGTGGCATGGACTCGACTAATGTCTGAAGGTATGCAGGAGGATATTCACACCATGAATCCTGCAGGTCAGTAAAAAAATCCATAGGAGTGCGAGGTGGTGGAAATTTCTTCTGAACAGCACGTTGCAAGGCATCCCAGATATGCTCAATAATGTTCATGTCCTGTGATTTAGGTGGCCAACGGAAGTGTCTAAAGTCAGAAGAGTGTTCCTAGAGCCACTCGCTAGCAACTCTCGACGTGTGGGGTGTCGCATTGTCCTGCTGGAATTGTCCACGTCCGTCGGAATACACAATGGACATGAATGGGTGCAGGTGATCGGACAGGATGCTTACGTATATGTAACCTGTCAGAGTCGTATCTAGACATTCAGGGGTCACATTTCACGCCAACTGCACACGCCCCATACCATGACAGAGCCTTCACCAGCTTGAACAGTCCTCTGTTGACATGTAGGGTCCATGGATACACGTCCATCCACCCGATACAATTGGAAACGAGACTCGTCAGACCAGGCAACGTGTTTCCAGTCATCAACAGTCCAATGGCGGTGTTGGTGGGCCCAGGTGAGGCGTGGAGCTTTGTGTCATGCAGTCAACAACGGTACACGAGTGGGCCTTCGGCTCCGAAAGCCCATATCAATTATTGTCCGTTGAATGGTTCACACGCTGGCACTTGTTGATGCCCCAGCATTGAAATATGGGCCAATTTGATAAAGGGTTGCACGTCTGTCACGTTTAATGATTCTCGTGAATCGTCGTTTGTCCCGTTCGTTCACGAACTTTCTCCGGCCACAGCGATGTCGAAGATGTGATGTTTTACCGGATTCCCGATATTCATGGTATACTCGTGAAATGGTCGTACGCGAACANTGTCCGTTGAATGGTTCACACGCTGGCACTTGTTGATGCCCCAGCATTGAAATATGGGCCAATTTGATAAAGGGTTGCACGTCTGTCACGTTAAATGATTCTCGTGAATCGTCGTTTGTCCCGTTCGTTCACGAACTTTCTCCGGCCGCAGCGATGTCGAAGATGTGATGTTTTACCGGATTCCCGATATTCATGGTATACTCGTGAAATGGTCGTACGCGAACATTCAATTGTTATCACTAACTCCGAGATGCTATGTCCCATCTCTCGTGTGCCGACTATAACACCACGTACAAACTCACTTAAATCTTGATAACCTGCCATTGTAGCAGCAGTTACCGATCTAGCTGCCGACCGCATCGCGTTACTCTGATTGGTTCCATACATATGTTATTTGCATATGCACGCCTATACAAGTTTTTTTTGGCTCTCCAGTGTATAACATAACCTTTGCCAAAATAACAGCGGAATGTAGAAGAAAACGTCGCAATTAATTTAAACTTGGCATAAGCAATACGAGAGATGATGGAAGTAAAATATTTGTCGAAATATACTGCCTATTATACGATATCTTGTAAATTTTTACTTGCTTAAGGTGTCGAACCCATGCATCCATTAGCTTCGGAAAGNAGCAGCAGTTACCGATCTAGCTGCCGACCGCATCGCGTTACTCTGATTGGTTCCATACATATGTTATTTGCATATTCACGCCTATACAAGTTTTTTTTGGCTCTCCAGTGTATAACATTACCTTTGCCAAAATAACAGTGGAATGTAGAAGAAAACGTCGCAATTAATTTAAACTTGGCATAAGCAATACGAGAGATGATGGAAGTAAAATATTTGTCGAAATATTCTGCCTATTATACGATATCTTGTAAATTTTTACTTGCTTAAGGTGTCGAACCCATGCATCCATTAGCTTCGGAAAGNCTGCCTATTATACGATATCTTGTAAATTTTTACTTGCTTAAGGTGTCGAACCCATGCATCCATTAGCTTCGGAAAGTAAACGTCGTGCTTTAATGTTTTCGCCTATTACTTAAATTCCATCCATTTGTCGGGTGGAAAATTTTATTGCTTTTAAGATGTGTTAGTTTGCTGTAAAGAAATATAACCGAATGTAATTATCGACACATAATTTTTCATTTCGGTCTTGAATTAGAAACAATAATATGAAGTTTAAATATTAAATAATATTTTTTGTTAAAATTTTTAATTGACTAGAGAAATTAAATCACATTATTTTTGTATTATACTGTTTTAAATTTAATACCTACAAAAAAGTATGAATTATTATTAAAGTAGGGGTACAGTATTAAAGCTGATCATAAACCGTAAGTAATTTTTCTCTTCTTTACATACATTGTAATGGCGATTGTTTTTTCTTAATGATTCACTGATGCGTGATTTATGGAAACATCAGTATGAATTTTAAAGGAGCCCAGGTGATGTGTGGTTTAGACCATTTTCAGTCTTATAAAAGATTTGCTTTCAATTCTTGTAACGGGGTTAAAAAGTTACAGATTTGAAATAGACCTCGGAATACACATTACACACACTCGTTTACAACAGTATAAGCTACTTTCTATTGGTTTTACAAACTGTATTTCAAGTAGGTTGTATTTCTGTTTCATCTGCGCTGTTCTCGTGCTTGTAGCATGCTTTCGAGGAATAGCCGTGTTTATGTATCATTTTAGTACACTTATTGTTGTCTTATATATATATTTTAATTCTTTCTTATGTCTAGCAGTTTTTTTTTNATGTATCATTTTAGTACACTTATTGTTGTCTTATATATATATTTTAATTCTTTCTTATGTCTAGCAGTTTTTTTTTTCAAGTTTTTTTCATTCTTGTAACTCTCAAAGGAAAGACATTTCTTACATCATTTAGAATCCTTAAAAATACATTACTTGGTCCGCTTTCGTAGCAGATAAGTAACCGAGAGTTACGAACGCCATCCAAACCGTAACACTGGACATGCTGACAAGAGTGTGAAACGAGTTTGATTATCTCGTAGATGTCGTTCGGGCCGCTCGTGGTGGTCACATTGAACATTTATGAATGTATGGTAAACAAACTTCATGGTTCCACGGATCATTCGATTTGTCAATCAATGTTCTATGTAGCTTGGTTTTGATATTATAGACCTTTAAAGTTTTTCAGTCGCTGTCATGTCTTTCTCTTTAGTGCAGCATCATTTTTTAGGGCTTAGTGTTTAATTTAGAACGTATCCTTTTATAAGCACCAATTATTAATATTTTTGTTATCTGATTTGGCATATAATTTAACATTTTATTTCCTACATATACGTTTTACTTTTCACTTCCATATTATTTTCTTACCACACATTTTCTGGAAATGACAGGATCTGCATTTATTTTACAGTATCTACAAAGAATGTGTTTTCTGGTTCAGAAGGTTTTGTCAGGAGCAAAATGAAATCTGCGATTGTGCAGAGATTACCAGCTTTGCCTAATTCACAGATAATACTCATCTTTATCTGCGCCATATCCTCTGATATACGCTCTATAATATCTGCTGTAATTTTTTATCGCGGTCCAATAAAAGTTGGTTGATAAGAAAATTTTTTTATTTCACATTTTATTTATGTTTGTTAAGAGAACGTTCTATTTTTCTAAGCGTTGCATTTCTCTGTTTTATTGACTTTTTGTGTGACATAAAGCTCAGTGTAAGTTGTAACATTAGGGCGTGTAAAATTTTTAGTTTTCCTTTTTAAAAAAAATGAGGGGGGTCAAAAAGTTGTATTTTGGTTAGCGATTCACAAATATATTTACATGAACTGGCAATTACATTGGTTTGCTTGGTAAATAGGTACTTCAATTTCGTGATATTTTCACGTTTCATGTAAAATTCGCAGCAAACTGTCTTTTCTCCATAAGTGCATTCTTATCATTATTTCTGTTTGTACTTCTGCTCTAAGGTTTAGAATATATTTATATTATACTATGACATCTGTAAAAAATTTTATGCCACTCGTAAAAGTGTTTCAACTAGCAATACTCATTTGCAGCTGAGTGTCTTTTTATTATTTTTTATGAATATCACACAAATAGTGCCTTTTTTTTTTAGGCATAAATAGTTTCTTCTAATTTCAAAATCTGAAAATTCGGAACCATGGCTAGTAAAAGGAAGACAAGATTGGCAACTTCCACTCACATGAGTAACTTCATTGGAACTGGTCGAGAAATGCTGCCTTCCGAACTCTCCCAACTCTGCGTGATGTTCTAAGATATGGGCCTTCTGCTAAGAGAACAGAGTGTAGAGAATGTCACAAATTACCCAGCAGCCACTCTTGCAAAGGATAATTATCCAAAAGTGCTTGAACAGTGGGAGCGAACAAACAGTTGTTATGTGGTGCCAATTTTAAATTCAAGAGTCACAGTCCTGAAGAAGATAGAAGAAAACTGGGAAAAGGCCAAAAACATATCCACTTGGCAGAGGAAAACTGGAAGTGAAAGAGGCTTTCATAGCAACGTTAGACAAGCTCTTTGACATCCTCAATTGCAAGTGTGAGATTAAGCTATGTCCAGAATTTGAGGGTCCATGTCCAGGTGGTGCCGACTGTAAACATGAAGTGCACATCTCCTGCTCTTGTTCTAAGAATATGAAGATCCCTGTCAAAGAACTAGTGTTTATTAATAGTCGAAGAGAGAAGGTTGGATCTGTTGGACAGCATGAAATTGGATTACCAGATCTACCTGAGCACAGAAGACAAATTAAAAAGCAGAAGAGGCAAGAAGATGAATAAAGAAAAATTTATGAATATAAGCTGAAAAGGAAGGAAGAATTAACATTACAAACATATGAAGTTCTTCTCTCCGACGAAGATGAAGAGCCAACTGATATTACAGATGAATAATCTGAAAATCCTTTGCAAATTCCATGTGATGATTCTGATGTACCTTCTACTTCAAGTACAAGTCAATATAATACATTACAATTGCGCAATGTTGCATTGCAAAGTATTAGGTATGGTGTCGGTCTACGTGCTACAGCTGCCATTACAACAGCTGCATTTTTGGATGCTGGATTAATTACTGAAGGAGACAGGAGACTTGTGGTTGATCACAATAAAGTTAAAAGGGCACAAGAAAAAGTCATGAAAGCACTTGATGAAGAATTTCATGCTCGATGCAGGACAGGCAATATTGAATGTATCTTCTTTGATGGACGCCAAGATTTCACTAAAGTTCTGTTGCAGGCAGATAACTCAAGTCATCAGTTTCCAAGTATTGTGAAAGAAGAGCATTACACTGTTTGCAGTGAGCCAGGTGGAATGTATCTTTGCCATTTTACTCCAGAGAAAGACTTAACGAAAAGGAAACCTGCTAAAGTTATTGCCAACCATCTTGTGGACTTTTTTAAAGAAAAACAGCTTTGATAAAAGTGACTCAACGAATGTTAACACCGGTTGGGAAGGAGGGGTCATGCATTGGGTTGAGGCAAAGCTGAATCGTAAACTCATCTGGTTGGTTTGTGCTCTTCATACTAATGAGTTACCTTTGCAACACTTGATCACCGAGTTGGATGGAAAAACTTTGTCTTACAACAAGTGGAGTGGTAAGATTGGCAACATGCTTGATGCTGCAACAGAACTTGAAATCAATCCCTCATTTGTCAGAATATCCTTTCTAGAGCCTTTGGTTCCATTGAGTGACACTGTTGTCAAAGATATTTATACAGAACAGGCGTATGGTTACAAGATAACTCAGGCCATAAGGACAGGTGTACTTCCAATTTATCTGGCATTACTAGAAATTGGCCCTGTAAGCCACTCTATGTGGCTAACAACTGCAAATAGGATTTATCGCATATGGGTTTCAAAACATGGCCTTAAAGGCAACAACTTGAAGACGTTACAACTTCTTGTGGAATACATTGTCGGCGTCTACTATCCCTGCTGGTTTACAATTAAATGGAAATTTTCATGGGTGGAAGGACCTCGCCACATTATTTATTTATTGAAGGTCCTAAAATCTCAGAAGAAGGCAGTAGCAGATATTGTTTTGACAACAATCCAACGCTCATCGTGGTTCGCATTTAGTGAAATGGTGCTTCAGACACTTTTATGCTCGGAAGACCAAGAGGAAAGGAAAGCAGAGGTCCAGAAGATAATTGAATTAAGGAATGAAGATGATGATACACCAGGGGACCTATCTGTTCGGCCTAGGAAAACACCTGCAGTAAATCCAAATGCAATTTCCCTTTTGGATCTGATAGAATGGTCAGAAAAAGTATATGAACTTCCACTTACTTGTAAACTCAAAATATCAGAAATAAGAAAGTTTGTTGAAGAGCCAATGCAAGTTCCAAAGTGGCCATGTCATGGACAGTCCATAGAGAGGTGTGTGAAACAAGTAACAGAGGCTTCTGGCAAAGTGTATACTCATGAGAAACGAGAAGGATTCATTAGAGGCCAGGAAGCAAGCAGAAGAATGATGTCTAGGAATGAATCGAAGCAAGATTTGATGAATATTGTTGGTTGAAGATTTTTACATTTTTTACAATGTGTTTTTAGTGTTTCATAATAAAGACAAAATACAAATAAAATTGTTTGAGCTCATTAAATTACTTTTTGAGCAAATTTTGTTGGAGTTAATATTAAGTTATCCCCTTTTTTCGGAAATTTCAATATAGATTAAAATGAAGCGCAAATTTACCAAGCTAAATCTTTATGAATAAGGAAAAATCTTTTAAATTAGGATATTGCACATCAAAAGGCACATTTTTGGACCCCCTCATTTACAAAAATCACAAAATTTTATTTTTGCCCTCCAAATTGACACGCCCTATTGTAACACACACACTGGAGGAAGAACATAGCACAGCTGTTCACTGACAACACAGCGGCACGCGGAAGGCGCTACAGTATTGGTCGCGCCTTCTTCCCGCAGCCATGCACGAGCTCCGAAACCCAACTCGCCATGGCACTCAAACTAATCCGCAGAGTACTTTGGTAAAAAAAGTGTTTTTTTCTGACTCTTTGGAGGTCATGCCAAGTTAAATATATTTACTGAAATGTAAATAGTATCTTCTAAAATAATTATCTAAGCAATGGGCTGAAAATTAACAAACAAAACTACAGTACAAATATGGCCAAACTGTGAATATTTTTTGTTTCAAGAAATAAGTTCTGTTTATTGTGGGGAATATCTCGATGAAAGAATAAATTCTCAGGATTTTTTGCCAGATAGTGATACGTTTCTTAGTTTTCATTTAACAGATTGTTGATTCCTGAAAGTAATTAATGCATGAAACACACAAGAAAGAGATATAACGATGGAATTAATTACATGAGNGATTGTTGATTCCTGAAAGTAATTAATGCATGAAACACACAAGAAAGAGATATAACGATGGAATTAATTACATGACTTATTTTATGAGTATTATTGCGTAAATATTTACTATCCAGTTTCATATGTGGTATCTTAATATTACGTTTAACTTAGGTTTATTTTTATAATAAATATGTAATTGTAGTATAATAAAGTAGCATCGACACCACTGCAGTACNCGTTTAACTTAGGTTTATTTTTATAATAAATATGTAATTGTAGTATAATAAAGTAGCATCGACACCACTGCAGTACGAGAAATAAATTAAAAAAAAACATTTCCTAGAAAAAAATATTTGTGTATAAAATTTTTGTTTCGTTTTTATTGGGACAGTCATATTAATATAAAATTTTTTTAATAAATGATATTTACAAATAATTTTTTAAGATATCAAATTGCAGCCATATTAATAACGACCCTCGGGTATGCTTGATAACGTATCCAATATTATTTACATTCTCTTTACGTGAATACAGTTATGATATACACAGTCAAGTATTTCAGAATTTATAAATAGGAAATAATAGTTTTATAAATAGGTTAAATACTGAGAACGCAAACTCTTTAGTATTGCTATGCTTTGCTGTAATTAAACTGAATTAAATTCGTTAAATATCAGCGCATTCGATTGTAACACAATGCCTATGCATTAAAAATTGATGACAATTCCTTAAAAAGAGATTTAAAAATTCCTTATTTCAAGAATCTCTAGCATTCATGTAAACATGACTTATACATCGACATTTGTAATTAATAAAAATAATAGAATACACTGTTTCCAACTATGTCATTTTAACTCTCTGGACATTTTTGACGAGGTTCAATCACGGCTATATCACCGACTGCGCTACAGATATCACTGTTACAAACAGCTTCGAACATAAATCATGGTTGAAAAACTTTGCTACAGGATTACCATGTACCAGCATACAGATTTTGAAATAAAANGCTTCGAACATAAATCATGGTTGAAAAACTTTGCTACAGGATTACCATGTACCAGCATACAGATTTTGAAATAAATCCCCGATAATATCGCTTTGAAGAATACATGTGACACTAAGTGTAGGATATGGTTTACATCGTTACCATAATANAAATCCCCGATAATATCGCTTTGAAGAATACATGTGACACTAAGTGTAGGATATGGTTTACATCGTTACCATAATATCACTACGCATATAAGGCATTTAACATATAAAGAATGAATAAACTAAAATTTCCCCCTCCCCACCAAGGTCGTTCCATCCAATTGTTCCTATACAAATTATTTCTTACGTTTTCCGGTCCATGACTTCCTTTGCTTTTTAATTTTCTTTCTTTTTTTTCTCTTTACTCTGAAGCCTTCCACAGGGATAATTTTCACTTCACCCTTTAAAAACAATTTATTAAGACATACAAATATTTTATAACCAAATTTGTGGTAATAAACGTTTAAATATTACACAAAATATTCACTAAATATCCCACATAGTCTTGCCGACAACAGTTGAATGCACTTAGTGAGTTACAAAAAACTTTATACTGTTACACCGTTTAATCGATATATGAATGTCCTCTAGAGTACAAGTTTCTTCGTACGATGAATTTTCATTCTTGCGTTCAGCATGCAGCAATGTACCGCAGGCCCATTACGCATGTGGCAATGTACCGCAGGCCCATTACGCATGTGGCAATGTACTGCAGGCCCATTCTGCATGCGACACTGTACCGCAGGCCCATTACGCATGTGGCAATGTACCGCAGGCCCATTACGCATGTGGCAATGTACTGCAGGCCCATTCTGCATGCGACACTGTACCGCAGGCCCATTAAGCATGCGGCAGTGTACCGCAGGCCCAACCGGCTACATACTGCTCGCTGCTGTACTGACACAGATAAAAAATATTCTAATCTTTGTGGTCTGCATTGGTGGCTAGTTGTTGAATTACTGCTAACAATTTGCACCAGTTGCATATAACCTGAACATTTACAGAAATTATCCCTATTCTAAAATTTTTAGCTAATTCAATTTTCCAGATCCCATATTCGGAGGGCGAGAGAAGTTGAATACAAATGGTTGCTCTAATGGAATACCTAAACTTCTAACAGTAGAGGATTACAATCTTCTCTCCCTTTCTGCATAGAGCAAAGAAGAGATTTTCTGTGCAATCACGCGTAAGATGTCAAGACAAGGAAAACTGGAAATCACACTTATTTCTTATTTCAGTCCATAAATTTTTCGGAGCAGCAATATTTAACAACCAACCATTTACACACGAGTAACTTTACCGCATTTATTTAGAAATTTCATATTTCTTAAATATTTTGCCACTTCTTTTAAGTGAGTCTAGCAAGGCGAGGATTTTTTAATTGCTCTTTGAAACTTCTTGGGTGATTTTAGTAGGCTATAATTTAATGGCTCAGATTTGAGCGGCATGACATACACAAATTGGGGAAAACGGAGGCAGTTCTACATTTTTCTTACATATATGTTTTTTTTTTTTTTCAAATTTGGTGCAAGTTGGGGATGTATATTTATTTGTCTTAATAGAATACATACGTACACACTTCCAAGAAATTTTTTCTTCTTTCACTTGTTTTTAATAATATTTGTAATTATTCTTGATTGATACGAGCGTGAGGTACTTCGTAAAACTCATAAAGGCACTCACCATCTACCTCGAAAAAGAGCTATCGCTCATTTATTCCAAGTAGCCTGTGCAGTTTTAAGTTATTAGATGCCTGGTCACAAAACAAAACTTTCAGAATTGTATCACATTCTGCAACTTTTCGTAGAACATCAGAAACTATAACTTTAAGTTTTTCAGCTTCGACAGGACCTTTTGTCAAAATATATCCTAAAATTTGTATAACATTTCTCTAAATCCCTCTCATAACTACGAGAGCTTGTGTGGCAACCTTTATGTTCCTTTCTTCATTTGTTCACTTGCCACCTACGCAGATTGCACTATTCCTTAAGTCTGGAAATCCTCTGAACAAACCTGCACGAGCATCATAGGATAAATAGTTTTCAAAGACATCTAATCTATTTCCACTGACACCATTCATTCTTTCGGCTCTCAAGAACTCGATGTTAAGAACCGCCCAAATCTCTACTCCACTATTCACCAATCCCTCTTGGAACGGCAAGAAATCTAACTTCAGCTTCACCAGGTTTATGACTGATAAATTAATGCCAGGCTAAAGTGACAAATTCAGCAACCACCTACGTAATGACCTGGTGTTAGGTAAACAAAAATATTTCTGCATATATTTGTAACACTTCGTGGAGCAAAATGGCTAGCGCAAGAGTTTTGTCGGCCTGTGTGTATCTCGTAACCATTCAGCATTTTGTTTTAAATTTAAATTAAGACATTATAAAAGGTGTTACACTGCCACCAGTAATCAAGCCTGTGCTGCTTTCCAAATGCTCTCATCTCAGAGACAGTNGACATTTCAGACATTTCACCTTGCATCTTCCGCAACTTCTTTCAAAGTCAACTGGCTGTTTTCCGCTCCTGCAGTAAATCTTCATGCATAATTTTGAGCCTTTATTCTGGATTAATTCGCAGTCACTTCAGAAGTCTAGCACGGAGGGAATTTCTGCACTGTAAATTGTGTTCAGTGTTATAGTTACAATAATAAACAACACAAATTAATTAATTTTATTAGCTGCATCTCTCACACCTCAGTGATGTGCAAACATTTTTCGCGGCAACATTTTTCGATAAGAAACTTTATGGAAATTTTTTTTACGTTTGCTACTATGTATTTAGTTCTAACACAAGTTAAATGCAAGTATAATGCACCCAAAAATAAATAATTCATCTCTAAAGCATTCGTACCAAATATATTTCTTTCAGCAATATAATTATTCGGAATAAAATTTTTTCTGGTGTACGGTTATTACCAGTTATAACAAATTTTCTTCAATTATTGAAAAGAAGGACATAACCAATTCGTATATGAGTATTAAAAATAAATCATTAGTGGCAGCTTTAGACTAACAAAATTATTTCTAATTCGTATATTTATATATATATACAGGTTGATTCACAGCACCGTAACACACTTTTTTCTCGGAAACAACACAACACCGGGGGTTCGCGAAAAAGTTGTGATAACTATACCCTATATCAGTGATCACCAAACCGTAGATCGCGAGCTACGAGTAGCTCGCGGGGACATTTTCGGTAGATCGCGTTAACGCTCCNTGACGACAACATCTGCTTGTTTCTCCCGCGCAACTGCCATTGTCAGCATCATCTCATAGTTGATTGTATGCGCGTGATGGCGTGTTCAAGCAAAAAGCATAAAACTTATCACTTTCATTCGGCATGGGAAACCGATTACATCTTTACCCAGGTACAGGACAAATGTGTGTGTTTACTGTGCTATGCAAGTGTATCAGTTAGGAAGAAAGGGAACGTCAAACGTCACTTCAAAATTGTTCACGCAGGGATTGAATTCTGCCCTAAGGAAAGAAAAGGTAAGGCAGCTAAAATCTAAACTTAATGCTCAACAATCAACTTTTTTAAAACCATTAAACAAAAATAAAGCAGCAACTGAGGCGTCATTCCGAGTTTCAAATATAATTGCACAGAATAAGAAACCATACGAAGACGGTGAAATAATCATAACTGCATTTTTAGAAGCTGCAGATGCATTATTTGATAGTTTAAAAAATAAAACTGATATAATGCTTGCTATTAACTATGTACAGCTTTCTGCAAATACAGTAATGAGAATGGTTGAGGTTATGAGTTCTGACGTAACCTCACAACTTAAAACTGACTTTGATCGCTGGAGCTATTTCTCCCTGCAACTTGACGAATCGACTGATATAGATGATACAGCGCAGTTGGCCGTTTTTGCAAGAATGGTTTTTGATAATTTCGAAATAAGAGAGTAGCTGGTAAAGATTATGCCATTAACAGGACGCTCTACAGGACAATTTTTTAGTAGTTAAAGATCTTATGAACTCTGAAAATATTCCTATAAATAAGTTGGTGGGCTTAACAACTGATGGATCTCCTGCGATGGTAGGCAGAGAGAAGGGATTCATAACCTTGTGTCGTAAAGACAACAGCTTTCCGAAATTTCTGTCTTACCATTGTGTAATACACCAGGAGTCACTGTGTGGAAAGTTTTTAAGTATGAACAATGTAATGAAAATAGTCATAAAAATAGTGAACAAAGTTAGAGCACATGCAATGATGGGACGTTTGTTGAGAGCACTGACTGATGAACTAGATTGCCAGTATGGTGATCTACTGCTTCATACGGAAGTTCGTTGGTTGAGTAGAGGCAGAGTTTTACAACGTTTTCAAGAGTTGCTTCCTGCCTTAGTAGAATTTTTGAAAGAACGAGGCGAATCCTTCCGTGAACTAGAAGATCCGGTTTGGCTGCAGGATTTTTTTTTTCTCACAGACATCACCGAAAAGTTAAATATCTTTAACTTGCAGCTTCAAGGTAAGGATAAAGATATTGGCGGAACAATTTCAGATGTTGCTTCATTCTCAAAAAAGCTGGAACTGTGGGAAAAAAATATCATCCAAGGTGAATACAAACACTTTGCCTGTTTGAAACAAACCCTTGACAAGCAAGGGTCTTCAACGCCTCCTTACAACAGCAAACAATACGTTGAAATTATTTCAGATTTGAGAAGTGAATTCAACAAACGCTTCCAAGATTTCAAAAGGATTTCAATTGTCGCACAGTTTGTCAAATCGCCTTTTATAGAGATTGATGCTGAAGAGTTCTCTACTTCTGTCATAGAGCATTTTGATATTCAAGAAGACAATGCTGCAGTGGAGTTGGAACTGATTGATTTTCAAAATGATTTATCTGTAAAATCGCTTTCTTCAAGCTCTGAAAATATTTGGCCTCTTGTTCCTCAAGAAAAATACTCAATTTTGGTCCAGGTTTGTCTCAAAGTGAAGGTAATGTTCAGCTCCACATATCTCTGTGAGGTTTCTTTTTATAGCACGAAATTTACTAAAAATAAGTAAAGAAACAGACTCACTGGTGAACACTTGGACAACTGTATTCGAATGGCAGCCACTACCAACTCTCCCAACATTAAAAAACTTGTTGATGACAAAAAAAAGTTCCATCCTTCACATTAAAGTAAATAAGTCTGATTAAAAATATGTTATTACATTTGTTATTTATTATTACCTACACTTCAATTTCTTTCTTAAGTACAATTCAATTTCAGTTTCTTTTTGTTATATACAATTTAATTAAAATTGATTTCATATTTACAAGAAATGTAAGATTTTTTTTTTTATTGGTAGCTCGCAGTAGGATTTAAAAACGGTACGGTAGTTCAGAAGCTTCATAAATTTGGCGACCACTGCCCTATATGAATCATCGATTGGTAGTAATTCCATTCCCCCGAACATACCGGTGGTAGCGGCATGGGGGTGAGCTTGGAAATTACAAATGGGAATAGAGGTAATATATGGTATCGTTAGATATATCGTTGAAAAGGAAACAATATTTACTAAGACAGTTGCTTTCTGACGTGCATAGTTTACGCACAATAAAACAGAATGAAAACTNTATTGGTAGCTCACAGTAGGATTTAAAAACGGTACGGTAGTTCAGAAGCTTCATAAATTTGGCGACCACTGCCCTATATGAATCATCGATTGGTAGTAATTCCATTCCCCCGAACATACCGGTGGTAGCGGCATGGGGGTGAGCTTGGATATTACAAATGGGAATATAGGTAATATATGGTATCGTTAGATATATCGTCGAAAAGGAAACAATATTTACTAAGACAGTTGCTTTCTGACGTGCATAGTTTACGCACAATAAAACAGAATGAAAACTATATTTACTCTTACTACAGTCAAAAGAAAATCAACGAAACATATTTTTCTGACGTGCATACCTTGTTTACGTACTATCAAAAATACGTCTGGTGTACTGTAAATACTGGTATAGTGTAAGTGAACTACTGTGAAATGGGAACTGGGAACACTTATTCGCACACATCACTCTCCACAAGATTTGGAATATCGACCACCCAGTATCAGACACGACTCTGCTCTCCTTCTTACGATCGTGGTTGCTTAGCGGACGTCAGTACAGCTGAGAGATCCACATGCTGCTCTGATTCGGTCTTCAATGTCTTACCTCGTTGTTGGACGCACGCAGTAGACGATGTCTTTAATTGTCCTTCACAAAAATACGTCATTTGGGGACAAGTCTGGAGAACGTGGTGGCCAAGCTGCATGACCCATTCGTCCGATCCACCGTCTGGGGAATAACAAGTCAGCAACTAGCCGAGCTCTGAGCAGGACAACCATACTGTTGAAGCCACAGTATTAATCTTAGAGCGAGAAAGACATATTCAGTCAGCTGATACAAAATTTTCCCTAGGATGTCTGCATGCGCTTCATCATTCAAGTGCCTTAAAAAATATGGTCCTATGATGACACGATGTGCAAGAAGGCCACACCAAGTATTAAAGCTCTACACAAATGCTAGTTATCCACTTGACGGAGCCAATGTGAGTTGCCTGCTGACATGTAATGGGCAATATGTATTTTAACGTCACCATTACTCTTGAATGTGGCCTCATCAGTCCACAAAATGCTGCGATGGACAACACGGTCCTTGCTCAGGTACCAGTTGCAGAAATCAATGCGCTTAGGAAAGTCATTATTCCCAAGTTCTTGGTGCAGCTCTACAGTGTACGGTTGTAAACGATTATCAGCGAGGATTCTCCACACTGTACTTTGATACAATCCTGAGTCGTGGGCAATCCTCCGTGTAGAATCATGAGGATGAACTACCATAGCAGCAAGTGCATCAACAGTCCTCTCGCCTCTCACAAGTCGTCTGACGGAACAACGTTTGTTGCGTGTCGGTTGCATTAGTCCGGTTGTGCGCACATAACATGCAAGACGCTAGAAGACATTGTACGAATGATGTACTCACTGTGGACATCTCTATGCGTACAAACGGGCAGAAGCTCTGCAGCTCCAACGACATTCTCCTAGTATCGTGAGCGTTTCAAATGCTTTTTCGTTTGTAAACGGCATTCCATTCAGAAAGCAACACCACAGACAGACAATGTCTGACAGTGAAACAACACGTACGATTAATGTTTTCGATGTAAAACGAATGACTGTCTGAATGAAAGACCTTTAGATTGTCAGTTAAGTTGCATGCAAAACCTGCAGTTCCTGTAAGTGGTAAATGGCTTATCTGCTTGCTGCGTAGGGCTGCATTATTCTCCGCGTTTGCTCGGAAACAGTCTGCTACCTACTGCACGAGTCTATGTAGTAAAGCATAAAGATCACTCACTGCTAGTATCAAAGCAAGTCTCTTACTCCAACCTGTAATACCGCAGTGACACACGCTGTCTGTCTGACGTGCATAGTTTACGTACAACCAATGTTAATTGGATACACTTTACTAATATTATTAGACTGTTTCCAAACAAACGCGGAGAATAAGGTTGCAATAAGCAGCAAGCATATAAGCCATCTACCACTTACAGGACCTGATGGTTTTCAATCCAAGTTAACTGACAATCGAACGTTCATTCATTCAGTCAGTCATTCGTTTTTATTGCATGAATTAGAGCATCAGAGCAGCATGTGGATCTCTCATCAGTGCTGAGGTCCGCCGATCCTCCACGAATGCAAGACGGAGAGCAGATTATTGTCTGATACAGGGTGGTCGACGTTTAGAACATTTATTAAGAGTGCTGTGTGCGGATGAGTGTTCCCAGTTCCCAGTTGACGGTAGTTCTCTCACGCAATACCGGTATTTCCAGTATACTCGAGGTCCTTTTGATTGTACGTACAATAGGTATGAAAGCCAGAAAAACGACATGTTTCGTGGATTCCTTTTGAGTGTACTAAGTAAACCACCTTTGAGATCAATTTTCATTGAGTGTTAACTATGCACGTCACAAACCTTATGCCTATATGATTTAAATTATTGTTCGTAAGAAAAACCGGGTCTCTGTAAATGTTGTTTCGCTTTAGACGATCTATCCAACGATACCTTACATGACCCACATTCACATTTGCCATGTCATAGCTCACCCCTATTCCCCTCCCTTCCTGCGGTATGTTCGGAGTAATGGAATTACTACCTATCGATACTTCATATAGGGTAGAGTTATCACTCTTTTTTTCGCGAATCCCCGGTGTCGTGTTGTTTCCTTTTAGACGATCTATCCAACGATACCTTACATGACCCACATTCACATTTGCCATGTCAAAGCTCACCCCCATTCCCCTCCCTTCCTACGGTATGTTCGGAGTAATGGAATTACTACCTATCGATACTTCATATAGGGTAGAGTTATCACTCTTTTTTCACGAACCCCCGGTGTCGTGTTGTTTCCGAGAAAAAGGGTGATACGGGTGCTGTGAATCACTCTCTGCATGTATGTATGTATAAATATATATACGTATATTAGTGTAATTGCATATTTTGGAAAAATTATGCATACCGTATGGTTATAAAAGTAATGAAAGAATATCAATTTCACTGTTTTGTTCCTTNCTACCTACTGCACGAGTCTATGTAGTAAAGCATAAAGATCACTCACTGCTAGTATCAAAGCAAGTCTCTTACTCCTACCTGTAATACCGCAGTGACACACGCTGTCTGTCTGACGTGCATAGTTTACGTACAACCAATGTTAATTGGATACACTTTACTAATATTATTAGACTGTTTCCAAACAAACGCGGAGAATAAGGTGGCAATAAGCAGCAAGCATATAAGCCATCTACCACTTACAGGACCTGATTTTTTTCAATCCAAGTTAACTGACAATCGAACGTTCATTCATTCAGTCAGTCATTCGTTTTTATTGCATGAAAAAGAGAATCAGAGCAGCATGTGGATCTCTCATCAGTGCTGAGGTCCGCCGATCCTCCACGAATGCAAGACGGAGAGCAGATTATTGTCTGATACAGGGTGGTCGACGTTTAGAACATTTATTAAGAGTGCTGTGTGCGGATGAGTGTTCCCAGTTCCCAGTTGACGGTAGTTCTCTCACGCAATACTGGTATTTACAGTACACTCGAGGTCCTTTTGATTGTACGTACAATAGGTATGAACGCCAGAAAAACGACATGTTTCGTGGATTCCCTTTGAGTGTACTAAGTAAACCACCTTTGAGATCAACTTTCTTTGAGTGTTAACTATGCACGTCACAAACCATATGCCTATATGATTTAAATTATTGTTCGTAAGAAAAACAGGGTCTTTGTAAATGTTGTTTCCCTTTACACGATCTATCCAACGACACCTGACATGACCCACATTCACATTTGCCATGTCAAAGCTCACCCCCCATTCCCCTCCCTTCCTACGGTATGTTCGGAGTAATGGAATTACTACCTATCGATACTTCATATAGGGTAGAGTTATCACTCTTTTTTCAAGAACCCCCGGTGTCGTGTTGTTTCCTTTTAGACGATCTATCCAACGACACCTGACATGACCCACATTCACATTTGCCATGTCAAAGCTCACCCACCATTCCCCTCCCTTCCTACGGTATGTTCGGAGTAATGGAATTACTACCTATCGATACTTCATATAGGGTAGAGTTATCACTCTTTTTTCACGAACCCCTGGTGTCGTGTTGTTTCCGAGAAAAAGGGTGATACGGGTGCTGTGAATCACTCTCTGCATGTATGTATGTATAAATATATATACGTATATTAGTGTAATTTTATATTTTGGAAAAATTATGCATACCGTATGGTTATAAAAGTAATGAAAGAATATCAATTTCACTGTTTTGTTCCTTNATATTTTGGAAAAATTATGCATACCGTATGGTTATAAAAGTAATGAAAGAATATCAATTTCACTGTTTTGTTCCTTTAAAAATTGGAAATAAGAGTTCTACCTTTTCTAATGTATTACTTTTCACAACCATACACAGCACACATTCCCCCAGACATTGTTTGTGGCTTCCTGAATGAAGCATTGCATCTGCGCCGTATGTTTCCCAAGAATCAACACTCAGCCGTAATGGAAATTAGGTCACACTGTGGGTGGCAAATTATCACAATTAATCTTTCCTTTAAATTTACCGCTATCGGTACAAAATTTTCCTTCCTTATTACTTTTTGCCTTAAAACTTTCCAAAAAATACAACTTACGCTAAAATATTTTTTTAAAGAAAATTATTAGTATGTAAGAAAATTTTATTAGTTCTACGTGACAAGAAATGACTACAGATTTAACGATAACAATTTCCAGTAATTCTGACAATTACCTCTTGTACTTCGACGACTTTAGTTCCAAAGTTCCTCGTCTGTGCGACCGCGGTCATGCGGAAAATGCGTGGCCTTCACGTCACGCCGCTTGGGTGCAGCACCGTCGTCTTCTCGCGTAAACAAGCCAACTGTTCTGTATTCCTCCCACTAGCGTATTTGCTTATAATGTCACCACATTGTTTTCTCTCAGCATCCTTTTAATCTCTAATTTAATTTCTCTTATCTAATTTTTGTAATGTGATATAAAAATACCAGTTCCAATAACACAGAATAATTATATAGCTTACATTTTAAACGCGTCTTAAATCCGTCTAAAATACATTATTTCCAAATATTTAGTAAAACCGGGTGAGTTGGCGTTTATTTCATAGCTAATGTCCCAGAATATTAATTTTTCATCATAAAATTAATGTTTACAGTANCGGGTGAGTTGGCGTTTATTTCATAGCTAATGTCCCAGAATATTAATTTTTCATCATAAAATTAATGTTTACAGTAAAATATCTACTTTCTCCCTTTAAATTTAAGAAAACATCTTTTAAGCAAAAATGTATTGATATAGATAATACAAGTAGCGATGTTTTCAACAGTATTGCTTTCCGCTATCTATCCTAGGTCAGGGTGAAATGGCGCAGTGTATGGGTCAGACGGCGCAGATACTAAAATACATTAAAACCTTGACCAAATTATTGTACATGATCATATAATCACTCAAACCATATCCATTAGCAAAAATTAATTTTGCTAACTCTGCAAAAACAAATCGCTTAAAAATTGTAATAAACACTTATTCTTACATCTGGTTATATAATTATGAATATTAATATAAGAAATTAACCTTAAATATTTTCGGCTAATTGTCGTGTACTTTTGTTTTAATGTGTAGAAATATGTGATCAATTTTTTTAAGTTTTCAGTTTTGTCAACATTAACCCATAGAATTCTTATTTATTTCAGACACATAAGATATTTCTTCCTCGCCATATCCCTTCCACAAATTTTGCACTTATTTTTGTAGACGGTGCAGGTTTTATGGAACCACTTTTCGCGCCTACAGCACTTAATACGTTCCACCGTTTTTGGAGTGACGAAATAAATTTCCCAACATNATGGAACCACTTTTCGCGCCTACAGCACTTAATACGTTCCACCGTTTTTGGAGTGACGAAATAAATTTCCCAACATTGCACAACGGTTTGTGTCATTCTAAAGTGTACCACTAACTGCACTTGAATCGTCACCGTAGATTAGGACAATGTTTTCTCGTTTACTCCGATGCCATACTTTCTTTTTTCCCTTTTTAACTTGCAGTATCATCCTTAATATTATGGTTTGTTCTTTTCTTCTTCTTTGCAATGTTTTCCTTGAAAGTGAGCTCCATAGCAACTTGTTTACTTTTGTTTAGTTTTGTAGTTTATATTTGGGGCAATGAGTTTATTTGATTCATAATTGGTATCTTAAAGTTTTCGAGGTGTTGAATGAGGGTATGGGACTCTCGCAGAAGATGATGGGTCTGGCTGAGCTGATAGAATAGTGTCTGATAACTGATTCAAAGTCATAGGCCATCTCTGAAGTTTTTGTAGCATCTGAAATGAAAAACAAATAGTCTAGCATTTAATTTGTGTTGAAGGGATAAAATCCACAAAGCATGTTTTCTGCCTATGCTGCTTTTTTCCACGTTGTTCCTTGTAAATGACCAACTCTTGATTTAGTGTGACTCTCTTTATCTTTTTACTTCTTAGCAGCCTTTGTTTTTGGTTGTAATATTTTTTAAGTAGGCCCAAAAAGGACCTTTCAAGTGTCTTCAAGGCGCGCGTAGTGTGACTTGGCAAGCAAAGCAATATCACATTATTTTGATTAGCCAGTTCCAAGAGTTCTACAAAATTACAGTGCGAGGCATGCCAATCTAAAATTAACAGGCAAATGCCGAGAGGTTTCTCGGGACAGAACATTTTTCTGAAACATTTAATGAACCACTCAGAATTAATGTAGAAATTTTTCGAATATATATAAANAAAATTTTTCGAATTTATATAAACTTTTGAACCTAAACTGTCTCTTCTTACAAACGCCTTTCACGATAACTGCAGTTGGCAAAAACCTGCCCTCCGCCTTAAAATAAGCAACAACTATGGGAGTCTCCCCCTTTACTCCAGATGTCAAAGTACGGACATCNAACTATGGGAGTCTCCCCCTTTACTCCAGATGTCAAAGTACGGACATCCTTTGAACGCTTAGCAGCCAAATTTTACCTGGTTTGGTGTTATATTGGGTGCCAGATTCATCAATATTGAAGATGTTTCCTGGATTGTCACATAAATTGTGCTTCTTCATTATTTCCTCCATAAACGCAAAATACCTGTCAACTTCCTCCCGGCACAACCCTTGCTCCCATGCTACAGATCAATCATGTGATTGTCTTAAACTGATGTCCGGGTTTCGCTCCATGAATGACTTGAACCAGTAACACCCTGCTTGTGTTTGTACCTTGTTTAAACGGTGGTTCAATTGAAGGTTTTCGGCAAAATTGAATGCTAAAAGACGGACTGTATGTTGGGTTGGTCCAAAATACAATGAGGCAAGTCGTTTAATGTGTGATACCAAACATCTATATTTTTAGCTCTTAGACTAGCTTGTGGACCGAGAGAAAGATTTTTTTTACATAACCAGAACTTTTTCTTCTACGTAAGGTGCTCTCCGGGATATTTTCGTACCTGGCCGTTTCTCTTATTACCATTTCTCTAGCCTTATTGTTTTAGTGTTAAGGCTCAAAATGAAAACCAAACATTATATTTTATGGGTTCCTTTTCCCTTAACATATACCTACTATTTACGCAAAATTTACCATGGACGGTAAACTAATGAATAACAATATTTGTAAGCTGAAATAAATTAAAAACAAAGTATTATGGTTTAAACTTATGTGCCATCTTACCCTAAAACTACGCGCGCTATCTGTAACAATGTCTAGGGTGACATGGANTTATGGTTTAAACTTATGTGCCATCTTACCCTAAAACTACGCGCGCTATCTGTAACAATGTCTAGGGTGACATGGTGCAGCAAGGTGCTTAAAGAGCAAGGAAACAAATTTGTCTGACAACATACACAACTATCCTCTGTGGTACACATTAACATAATCTGTTGCGTTTATCATCTAAGGTCGCAACAATTTAGTGCATTATAAGTTTAAACAAACATGAAAAGAAAGTTCGACGCTTATAAAATAGAACTTACCAAGAATGTTCAGTAATTTCCAAGAAATCTAACTATATGCTGCAAGTTAAACAGACACACGTAACAGATGNACTTACCAAGAATGTTCAGTAATTTCCAAGAAATCTAACTATATGCTGCAAGTTAAACAGACACACGTAACAGATGTGTTAAACATGGACACTGCCAGCTAACTAGTGGTGTGATCTAGCAGACGCCTCGCTAACTACAGCCACTGCGCCATCTCACCCGGTTGTACTCTATTTCTTCCGCGCACCGAATTTTCTACGCCACAACGTGTGTTACAATGTCACCTCAGCAAGAACATTTTGTATATTTTTGGATCTTAACTATTATTCTTGATTGGCACACAATAAACGAATACGACAGTAATTTTTATGATATTCCTTTAGTAATGGCATATAAGCAAATTTATGTAGTTAATTTAGATTAGAATCGATTAAGAAAATAATATTATTCTATGCATATTACACCATAATTTTAGAATATGAGCCATACGAACTGAATATTTACGCCCGAAACAGAAGTTAACTTAGAAATAAAACGTAACAAGAGATGACGTCGATTTATAGAATTATTATTTTAATCTGATTACATTTAATAGATTAGGTACTTCGCGGCTTGTGCCAAAACACACGCAAAATATCAGCTCCATGAACAAACGCGTCCGCGGAGTACCGATAGACCTCATGCTCTCATGCTAAAGTAAGTTCATTACTGTAACGCGTTCGATATGGTTTTTATCACATCACATAATTATGCGTACATAGTACAGATGACAACATTATGGCTGTCAATCATTTACTCTACCAAAAAGAACTTTGCATTTTTGTCTTCCGAAAACACTTTGTTTGTCCACTGAGCTAATAATGCTTTACCTGGTTTAAAAATTTAATAGATACATTCCTCTTCATTTGTCAAGTAGAGAATAGCCCNATTTAATAGATACATTCCTCTTCATTTGTCAAGTAGAGAATAGCCCATTTCATAAAACAAAATGGTTGCAAGACACAAAATAAGAAGGCGGTAAAAAGTACTTTTAGAGGCCAGAAAAAATATATATATTCTGGTAACGGAAGGTAAGAAAACCCATTTTTAATCCAACCAAGTGGAAAGGGCAAGAGTAGTAGCTCATAAAGATAAGTTTCTAGTCAGAAATCTGCTACATTATCAATTATTTTGAAACCTAATCTGGGATTCTGAAACTGTGATATCAGTCAGTGAATCACCAGCACTTGGACTGATGTAACCGCGAATCTGTGTCCTCAGGTAGCACTCACATTCACGTCTCGGAGACACGACGTAATACATAGAGTGGTTTTACAATAAATTACGTTAATTACTTGTTATAAGCGTTAACGAACACAATATTCAACGTTGGATAAAATATAATGTATGGTATGTTACACATAACTAACCAGGTTTATCTATACCCAAGTAGCAAAATTTGGCTGGGCCAACATTGGCCCAACGTTTAGATCTACTATTTGGCTTAACTTAGCATATTAAGTTGGCCCAACGTAAAATGTCCCTCGGGATTACGTTGGCTCAACATGACTTTTATTTTGTCTCCAAATGAAATACAACTTTGGTACAACACAATTTTATTCGTGTCTGTAAACTCTTAAGAGTAGTGCATGTTCTCTTTCAGAAAGGCATTCACAGAGTCATTTACCCTGAGTTGGCAGTTATTTTCTATTATGTGTCATTGCATACATAATGCCATCCAATAAAAAATGCCCTACGATCGTTGGTTACCAGTGTATTAAATAAATTTTACCCAACTGGTTGGCCAGTTTTCTCGGGGTGCTCCCATTTTCTCGCCCTCGCGTTCCGGCGCTTCTCGATACTCATCTCGCTTCACACTCATCGGCCGTCAACACGTCGTTGTTAAGTGGCCTACAATACGTAACTAGAGCTCGTACTGCATTGCAAAGTGTTCGAATAACACGTTTTACGTAACGACTTTACGTGCCTCGTATATTCTGATCTACGAAAATAAAATACACATGAGACAAAGTCCAGAGCCTACATTCAAGACACCACGCACACTATAAACGCTATTCTCGAGGTCTCTAACATAGCTAACATCTGTCCTTCGCCTCTGTCGTACCGCAAAATGTAATGATCGGAAACATCCAAAACTAAAGTATAGACATCCACTGAACTATGCTACAGACTTTGCATCAATAAAGTTGTAGGATCTTCGCTTAGATTCTCATAGCTCCAGCGGTACAATGAGAACACTGCAGATGCTCAGTGTCGAACATCTACATGCACAGAGGACTCTATGTGAAGGGGGGAGGGGGGATTTCAGGTCCTGTCGAATTATTTTTACAGATTTTCCACCACAAATTTGATTTCAGGAGGCGCATTAAAATTTTTGGCACGACAAAGCATCAATAAAGAAATCCTTAATGATCTTGAATTGTTACAGCTTCTCTGCATTTGATAATTTATAACTTGTAACAGCCGAGGTAAAATAACTGATTATTTTGTGGAAGCGACTACATAAGTCAAAAGGTCTCATAATATGTAATAAACAAAATATTTCCATTAAAATTTAAGGATGATTATTGAAATAATTTACTGTGAAATACTTACAAAAAATGTTATGAACTGGACAACATATTAATGTTAATATTTGAGCATTGTGTTAAATTATAAAACATGCTGCATGAAAACCAAAATATCAAGAAATCAGGGAATGAAATATCAGTTTCGGAATATTACGTATTTACCTGTATAATGAGAATGTTATCCCGGGAAAAAGAGCCTCAACTTTCTGATTACCTGGCAGGTGACAGTATCCCCTGAATTCGGAATGTATACTTTAATATCACTGGTTTAGTAAACCCTTGACCAAGTTTTTTTTTTTTCAGGAGAAAATCTTTTTTCTTCTGAAATATATCTATTGTCAAGAAGTTGTATGTTGTAGGCATTTACTAAAGTGTAAAATAACTTTTCATAACCGTGTAACTTAAATAATGATCCGAGTACTTAACGTATGATTTCGCAGTAAAGTAAGAAAATTGTCACCAAGTATTAGACATAATAAAGTAGTGTTCAAATAAGAGGCAGAAAGAATCAGTTTCAAATGTACCAACATTTGGACAAGAATTGTCCCAGTGTTAGTTTGTCGTGTTTCTTAACAAATTAATAGAATCGATTAATAAACGCTCTTCACATAAACTATGGCAACGTCAATTTTTCATATGCGTTGAAAACATAGGACAATGGCTTCAAAGAAGGCAAGGCTCTCAAAACTAATTAATGAACGACGATCCTGCTCTACTTTACATTTTCTACGTATTTCTACCACTTGCGTTACCAAAACACTTTTTTAGTTACTGACGCGTGCAGAATGGTGTTTATTCTTTATGGTTGTCGTGAGGAAATATCAGCAACACCCGCTTGTTGTGTCGTGTTTCGCCGAGCGCGGGTATATCCTCGACGAGCGGACGGTTTTGTTATTCGCATGCAAGCAGAGCGCGCGCTTTTGTGTACTTTCCGCGTGTACGGTGGCCCCGGTAGTCGTCTGTGGCCAGAACCCACGCGGAGGAGGGGAGGGGTGACAACGGTGCAACATGAATCAGAGCGTAATGCCGACCCCGCGAGGCGACACTACTGTTTCCACGCTCGCACAAGCTCACCCGGCGTCGCTCTCCGGCTGCTCTCGAAGCGACGGCAAACAGCTATTGGTTGTTCCCGAAATCGGCGAGTAAATAAAAAAAAATGTCCCCATCTGTCCTCGTTTATTTGTTTGTTTGCGATGTGCGCGAATGCAAAAACGTGTGTGAATTTATTTGGTGCATTAGGCGCAAGCAAATGAGTTTATTCTCGCCGTCGCACTAGAAGCACGGTTANTTTTGTGTACTTTCCGCGTGTACGGTGGCCCCGGTAGTCGTCTGTGGCCAGAACCCACGCGGAGGAGGGGAGGGGTGACAACGGTGCAACATGAATCAGAGCGTAATGCCGACCCCGCGAGGCGACACTACTGTTTCCACGCTCGCACAAGCTCACCCGGCGTCGCTCTCCGGCTGCTCTCGAAGCGACGGCAAACAGCTATTGGTTTTCCCGAAACCGGCGAGTAAATAAAAAAAAATGTCCCCATCTGTCCTTGTTTATTTGTTTGTTTGCGATGTGCGCGAATGCAAAAACGTGTGTGAATTTATTTGGTTCATTAGGCGCAAGCAAATGAGTTTATTCTCGCCGTCGCACTAGAAGCGCGGTAANCGCCGTCGCACTAGAAGCACGGTTATAAAGGTCAACATCGTTTTCTTCGACTAAGTTATTTAAAGTAAATATCTCCTTAAGCGCTCCACCTGCCTGCAGCCTTCTTCCGCGCGTGTGAGGCCTTGACACGCGTGAGTTGAAAGACCGATTATTGCGCACTCAGCACTCGCCTTGTGTCTGCGCGCTAGAACCTCACTTGCTCGCGCGTAGTCATTAAGTCGACGACTCGTCTCAGCATGGCAGAAGTAGTGACGTTATATTTGTATGACACGCTTTCAAAAACTAGAAATACGTGGCGTATCAGAAGATAATTGTGCAGTAACTTTAACAGCTAAAACGTATCCTAAAAATACATGGTTTAAGCATATTCACACCCAAAAAGTCATTTTTGGATTTGAAATTAGAAATTTAGGGTTGTCTTTCGACAAGAAACATTTCTTATTTGCTTTTATTGTTAACAGACCATTACAAAATACGCAATAGTTCCTTGATAACGTGTTTTTTACCAAACTTCTGCAGCGAAGTTCATGCGCCAGCTAGATGGAGCCATTAAACTCCAAGTGTCTTCGAGTGTAACGGCCACTGGTGTTAATGCGTTTTACACTAGTTGAGACGCATTGAAACACACATATTAAACATCGTCCAATACAAAACGTTTTTAAACCACAAACTCTTCTTAGAGAGTGAGTGGATCATCACCACTCGCCTGCACCGATCTGCAGCTATTAGAACATTTGTCTTATCGCAGGTGGTCTGACCACACGACGAGGTCACTTGGATGTGCTACTCCTCTGCGCGCATATAACAGTGCGAGTTTTCGGAGTGGCTGGTAGACGAAGGGCGAGCACCAATTCAATAGTTNACTCCTCTGCGCGCATATAACAGTGCGAGTTTTCGGAGTGGCTGGTAGACGAAGGGCGAGCACCAATTCAATAGTTCAGTGACTTTGAGAATGGCCGTATAATAGGCCGCCCAGAGTGAGGATGAACGATCCGCAGAATATCCACTTACTTGGGGCGCGGCCTGTCATTGGCTCATCGGTGTTGGTGGAGAAGGGAGAGNATAGGCCGCCCAGAGTGAGGATGAACGATCCGCAGAATATCCACTTACTTGGGGCGCGGCCTGTCATTGGCTCATCGGTGTTGGTGGAGAAGGGAGAGAGGGCTGCTTCAAGTTTCCTTTCCTTTGCCACTGCAAACACATTCGTCAGAACTGAGCAGGTTCAGTAATAAAATATCTCTTTTTCGTAAAATGCGCTGTTAATAAAATACATCGTGCGAAGTTATATTCCTTATGAGGTCCTATATATGTGTTTACATGTAATTTAACACCCGGTTAGTTATTTATCTATGTTTAATTTTCCACAAATCTGAGCTTCTCTTTACGATAATAAAATTCAAATTTACTTTAATATAATCCTGCAGCATTAACACTAACAATTCTCAGAAGACAAAAANGAGGGCTGCTTCAAGTTTCCTTTCCTTTGCCGCTGCAAACACATTCGTCAGAACTGAGCAGGTTCAGTAATAAAACATATCTTTTTCGTAAAATGCGCTGTTAATAAAATACATCGTGCGAAGTTATATTCCTTATGAGGTCCTATATATGTGTTTACATGTAATTTAACACCCGGTTAGTTATTTATCTATGTTTAATTTTCCACAAATCTGAGCTTCTGTNTTATTTATCTATGTTTAATTTTCCACAAATCTGAGCTTCTCTTTACGATAATAAAATTCAAATTTACTTTAATATAATCCTGCAGCATTAACACTAACAATTCTCAGAAGACAAAAATCGTTTATCAATTTTATATCATAGTTTGAAGTGAACCAACAATCAGTTAAAACGANAAAACAAGTTATAAAAGAAGATGCTGCAAGGTTTTATCAACGTTAACAAGATAATAAATTATCAGTAGTATGATTATGATGAGTCTGGGGCATCAGCGTCTGGCGTAGGAGTTAGGAGCCGGCCAGCCGCCATCTTCTGACGTATGAGCTAGGCGCTGGCAGGCCGCCATTTTGGATCCATGTCACCTTGACCTATGGCCTTTTACCATTGACCCCTAAAATGCTAAAAATGATGTTAAAATAAAAAAATTAAAAAACCCCAATAATTCGCAAAATAATACAAAATTTTAAAAATAATAATTATGTTTAATATTATTAATAAATTATTCACAAATCATAAATAAATTAGTTACACAATTATTTACGAAAAATTCAATTTCCAGATGTTCCCCACTACCCCCTTCTCACATACACATTATACCATCTTGGTAGGTGCAGTCCACCATCTAGGTAGGTATCAAAGCTAGTGTCCACCATTTTGGTCGGCACAGTTCTCCATCTTGGTAGGTGCAGTCAACCATATTGGTAAGCGTCACAGCCACCATCCGCCATCTAGGTAGGTGCAGCCATCCGCCATTTTGGTCAGTGTAATCGGCCATATTGGTAGGTAGAGCCGTCTGCCATCTTGGTCGGTGCAATCCGCCATCTTGGTATGCGTTGAAGCCATTGTCCTCCATCTTGATTTTTTTGGTTTGTCATTAGATTATACATTACTGGAGTTTGTTTCTCACCTTCATTCGATCGCCATCTTAGTTTTTCATTTGTAATTTGTTCTGGTCTACACAACTTACAAAATTTCGACCGTATCAACTTATTTGCCGGCCTACGTGCAGCAGGACGAAGGCATACGAGACTGCTTCCAATGCAAGGAGTGTTTCGAGGGCTGGACCACCTCGGTTCCCGACACGCTGCATCGCAGGGGCTGGTGCAACGCCCGCCGAGCAGCCCTCGTGACGTCTGCGGACGTGGAACACGACGTCCCCGTTGAAGACTACTTCCCCTTTTAAGACGACGTCCCCATAGAAGAGTCCTACACGTAGAAGACGACGTCGCGGTGCACCTTATCTAATTGCAAGCTGTACCCGTGGAAGATGCTCCCCTTCAAGAAATTTCATGGCAAGCACTACCCGACGTGGAAACCAACTTAAAACACAGGTTCCTGATGTGTATAGACCTCGAGGATGTTTTAAATCACCATACCAAAACATTCCTTAAAAAAAATAAAACTCCCATTACATACATTCCAAATACCTTTATAACAAAATTAAAGCCAGCGCACAGGACAATTATGATGTATAGTAGTCTCTGCACCGTCCATTTATAATAAGCTTCATGTATGTTAACAAGGCTCTGAATATTTCATACCCGAAACATAAATTATAGAATAAATATTTATTATGTCAATTACATCAAATGTAAAATATCATACACTAAAAAATTCTTTATGTCCCTGTTAGTAAACCCTAAAAAATACATGCATACACCAAGTTAAGAATATATACCTATATGTATGAAATTCTTCATAATTCTACTCCAACTTTAAACATTTAGAGAAATAATCTCGCACCCATGAATGCATACATAATAGCCCGCAGGCGTCGGAGGGCACAACAGGGATATAAGTGAAAGAACGAGCTTCTCAGTACACATGTAGCGATTTATTATATAAAAAAATACATTTTAAATTACATTAAACTTTAAGTAGTGTTTTTATGCTAAAATGTTTTTCTCGGCGATTCAGGAGTCATTACGTTTAGAGTTTCCCAACCACCGCATGTGCACGCGACCATTACATCGTTTAAGCACATTCTCCAGCAAATATGCGTCTGGTAACTGCGTAAGCCAGATCTCTTCTGTGTAAAATCCGCCAATGATGGGTTTACCATGTAAATCCTCGAGGTAATACCTGCGTGGATATGAGTGCCGTGTACGGACTACCTTGTACAACTCCGCAGAGTGGTTCTGACGGAAGCCTTTGTTGAAAACTCCCCGTTTTTTTTTATCCGCAAGAAGTCACCCATCTTGGTTTAAGGCTTGGTTAGGTCCCTCCTTTTCGGAATAGCATACAAGTTCCGAACCAGGGTAACGTTTTTCATGTCTTCGGGCTTCATGCGAGTCGTAGAATGAACAGTAGAATTGTACTCGGTAACGATTTTTGGGAGTATATCCGACCACTTATGGTTTCTGTTCGCCATGAAATGTGTCCACAGTTTAGATTTGAGAGTCCTGCGAAAACTCTCGATGATGGTGGCCTTGAGCCCAGATTATGTATAATAATGATTTATGCCATACTTCTTCATCAGTGCACGAAAAGTTGCATTAAAATACTCTTTACCATCATAAGTGTTCAGATTTTTCGGAATGCATCCTTCGCGCAACATATCCGCCATGGCTTTCGTGACGTCACGAATATTGTTCGACTTGCGCGGCCTGGCCCAAGCATACTTGGAAAAAGTACCGATTACGGTCAAAAAATAGCGGTGGCCTTTACTCACACAAGCAATGTCTTGTATTTCAATCAGATCAGATTAGAATGTATCGTCCAGTCTTTTCATAACGTATTTTCTGCGGGGGTTATTTATCCTTGTGTATTTGTGCAGCTCGTCAGCAACTCCATACTTGCTTATTTCAAATTGTAGCCGGCCTCTGTGAGTTCTTCGATGATGGAAATTATTTTGTTCTT
This sequence comes from Clitarchus hookeri, assembly GCA_002778355.1. Taxonomy (NCBI): domain Eukaryota; kingdom Metazoa; phylum Arthropoda; class Insecta; order Phasmatodea; family Phasmatidae; genus Clitarchus; species Clitarchus hookeri. The sequence goes on from NQII01003581.1 coordinate 73,793, forward strand.
GTGCAAGCGGTTTCCTGCTGCCTGCAAAGCAATCAGAAGTCTCAACCTATCTACTAACTCTCATTCGGATCATCCCAATACTGATAGTAAGTTTTTTCTCCGCTCTCCAATTTCTGAGTCAAACCCAAACCACCAATTTCACGTACCCTAGGAAACAGCCCGGCTAAAATGGGGAATTTTTGTGTGCCATGTCTTTAAATCGTTGTGATGCAGGGTTATTCTCGGCGTAATATGCGCGACTTTGCTTAAACAAAAGGCGGTACTTGCGCAAATCCGATTCTATGTAGTGTCCATTGCACCTACGAAAAAAAAGCTTGCTCAATCCCTGTGTGATTTTCATCTTGCGCTTGCCAATCTGCAATACATCCCTGGGAAGAAATAGAACCTCCTTATTTCCAAGGTACCATTTTCCACCACTTTCTTGCAAACCATAAGTCTTGTTGGAAGCATGTTCAGAGAAGGAAGTGATGTGATGAGATAGAAGAGTGCCCACATCCAGCCCGTGCTCTCGTGCTCGTTTCCGTTCTAGCGCATGCAGCCAATCGATCAGGGCAAATCGTCTTCGTCGCTAATGACACCACCTTCCGATTTGGGAAATTCCGGGCTTCTTTTCCATTTATGCGTCACGGTTGGTTCTTTCACCTTGATTTCACGTTTGATTTCAATGTGGGCATCGTCCCCGTCAATCGTATTTTTTCTAATTTCGTCTAGCCCCCTATCTTCGATTCTCAACGACCATTCTGTTAATTTCCGCGAGTAAATATTTGGTAAGTACGGAAGCTAGCTCACCAATTCCTTTCGATTATCCAGCGTTCACTGAGCGGAAAAGGTTTTTCTTNAGAAATTTCCTGGCAAGCACTACCCGACGTGGAAACCAACTTAAAACACAGGTTCCTGATGTGTATAGACCTCGAAGAAGTTTTAAAACACCATACCAAAACATTCCTTAAAAAAATTAAAACTCCCGTCACATACATTCCAAACAACGTTATAACAAAATTAAAGCCAGCGCACAGGACAACTATGATGTATAGAAGTCTCTGCACCATCCATTCATAATCAGCTTCATGTATGCTAACGAGGCTCTAAATATATCATACCCGAAACATAAATTATAGAATTAACATTCATTATTAACATTACATCAAATGTAAAACATCATACAGTAAAAAAAAATTTAATGTTCCTGTTAGTAAACCCTAAAAATACATGCATACGCCAAGTTAAGAATATATACCTATATGTATGAAATGCTTCATAATTCTACTCCAACTTTAAACATTTAAAGAAATAATCTCGCACCCATGCATGCATACATAACAGCCCGCAGGCGTCGGAGGGCACAACAGGTATATAAGTGAAAGAACGAGCTTCTCAGTACACATGTAGCGATTTATTATATTTAAAAATACATGTTTAAATTAAATTAAACTTTAAGTAGGGTTTTTATGCTAAAATGTTTTTCTCTGCGATTAAGGTGTCATTACTTTTAGTGTGTACCAACCACCGCATGTACACGCGACCATTACATCGTTTGAGCACCTTCTCCAGCAAATATGCGTCTGGTAACTGCGTAAGCCAGATCTCTTCTGTGTAAAATCCGCCAATGATGGGTTCACCATGTAAATCCTCGAGGTAATACCTGCGTGGATATGAGTTCCATGCACGAACTACCTTGTACAACTCTGCAGAGCAGTTCTGACGAAACCTTTTGTTGAAAACTCCCCGTTTTTTTTTTATCCGCAAGAAGTCACCGATCTTGGTTTTAGGCTTGGTTAGGTCCCTCCTTTTCGGAATAGCATACAAGTTCTGAACCAGGGTAACGTTTTTCACGTCTTCGGGCTTCATGCGTGTCGTAGAATGAACAGTAGAAGTGTACTCGTTAACGATTTTTGGGAGTATGTCCAACCACTTATAGTGTCTGTTCGCCGTAAAATGTGTCCACAATTTAGATTTGAGTGTCCTTTGAAAACGCTCGACGATGCTGGCCTTGAGCCCAGAAAATGTAGAATAATTATTTATGCCATTCTTCTTCATCTGTGCACGAAAAGTTGCAGTAAAATACTCTTTACCATCGTAAGTGTGGAGATTTTTCGGAATGCATCCTTCGCGCAACATATCCGCCATGGCTTTCGTGACGTCACGAATATTCTTCGACTTGAGCGCCCTGGCCCAGGCATACTTCGAAAAAGTATCGATTACGGTCAAAATATAGCGGTGGCCTTTACTCACACAAGCAATGTCTTGTATTTCGATCAGGTCAGATTAGAATGTATCATTCAGCCCTTTCATAACGTATTTTCTGCGTGGGTTATTTATCCTTGTGTATTTTTGCAGCTCGTCAGCAACTGCATACTTGCTCATTTCGAAATGTAGCCTGCCTCCGCGAGTTATTCGATGAGGGCAATTATTTTGTTCGTGTGCGAGTTTTCCTTGTGCCTGCGAAGCAATCAGAAGTCTCAGCTTATTTACTAACTCACTGGGAACATCCCTATACTGATAGTATATATTTTCTCCACTCTCCAATTTCTGGGTCAAACCCGAACCACCAATTTCGCTTAGCCTAGGAAACCGTGTGGACTTTATGGGAATTTTTTTCGTGCGCCGTCTCTTTAAATTGATGTGATGCAGGGTTATTCTCGGTGTAATATGCGCGACTTTGCTTTAACATAAGGCGGTACTTGTGCAAATCCGATTCGGTGTAGTGTACAGTGCGCCTACGAAACAAAAGTACGCTCAATCCCTGTGTGATTTTCATCTTGCACTTACCGATCTGCATTACATCCCTGGGAAGAAATAGAACCTCCTTATTTCCAAGGTACCATTTTCAACCACCTTTCTGCAAACCATAAGTCTTGTTGGAGGAACGGTTAGAGAAGGAAGTGATGTAATGAGATAGAAGAGTGCGCACATCGGGCCCGTGCTCTCGTGCTTGTTTCCGTTCTCGCGTACGCAGCCAATCGATCAGGTCAAATCGTCTTCGTCGCTAATGATACCACCTTCCGACTCGGGCAATTCCAGGCTTCTTTTCCATTTATGCGTCACGGTTGGTTCTTTAACCTTGATTTCACGTTTGATTTCAATGTGGGCATCGTCCCCGTCATTCGTTTTTTTTTTTAATTTCGTCTAGCCGGAGGGTAATAGGTTTGAGAGCCCCCTATCTTCGATTCTCAACGACCATTCTGTTAATTTCCGCAAGTAAGTATTTGGTACGTACGGAAGCTAGCTCACCAATTCCTTTCGATTATCCAGCGTTCACTGAGCGGAAAAGGTTTTTCTTACATGTATATATATATATATA
>NQII01003581.1:77322-95638 GCA_002778355.1 Clitarchus hookeri
TATATATATATATATATATATATATATATATTGACCTCGCCTTTTTGTAAGTAATCATTCGCGATTTTCTGAAATTGCTTTTTCAATATTTTCGAGCTGTCTGAAACACGTATCCAATATATTCTTGCTATGCCTCGCAACATCAATTTTCGCAGTGAGCTTGGACATTACTACATTTTGTAGGTCCTTCAATATTTCTCGTCTCTGCGTGTTCGATACATTGATGAGGTCGATTATTGGCGCCTGCACGGTCGTTACGCGTTTATCAACCACCACCAAATCTGAAAATAACTTAATTTTTCACACTTTCCAATTTTCGACAGATAATAGACGAGTTTTCTATGCATGCTGTGGTGAAGCGATTTTGCCCACATTCAAGGTCATCGTGACGAGCGATGCCACCAAATTTGGAAATTTTTCCATAACTCATGGTTGCGTTCGTGTGATATACTAATCGAATGCACGCCTGTACCTGCCTTTATGTATTGAGCAGTCCTTTACGATTACCAACAAACAAAACTGGTCTTTCCAGCACAAAGAACACATATCTTTTTATTCTGCAAAGGTCATGCCTGTATTACGTGATCGTCGTAAACGTGGCGTAAATTAGTGTCGTCCATGCGGAACAAAACGAGGAAATTCACCTTGTAGCGATGCAGTTGTTTGGGTACTTGGGAATATGTTTGACTTAGGTACCCGCAGTCCCATGCTAATGAATTCTTGAATACAAGTTTGTTTATCGCAGGAAATATAATGGAAGAAAATGGTCGAGTTTTGAAGAGCTTCGTTCGGAGGCACCACCTTCTCGTTTTCACTGCAGGGGAAATTACGCACGCCATACACAGTCTGCATAACTGGTGTCATTCGCTGGTATTTCCGTTGCTGGAGCGAGTTTGAATAAACGTACACGTTCTCGAATCGAAGGCTGTTCAGTTCTTCCAGCGCAGTGGGCTGAGTAGGACGCATGTTTTCCCACACCCGGACGGCAAACAAATCAGCACTCGCACGCTACTAGGCAACATGGTACCTTGGCGTGATTCGTGCTCGGTTTCGGCATATTCCCTGGTGATACGCACGGGGAGAATAATGTCGTGCTTGATTACCACCATTATACTGAAATAAAACTATATAAAAGAAGAATAAATATAGTTTGCTCTCTCAGTTTAATTCAATGCGCCATAAGATAAAGACAGTGAAATCCAGCCATAGGATAGTCGATTCACTCATTGATTATATCCCGTTGGAACTTTACATTTCAGGATACAGGTTCTGCTGGCCAGGAACAAGGCTAACTGAAAGGCTGTCACGCAACGAGATAGGCATAAATGCACTGAAAAAAGTGTGCAAGCAGCAAGATATCGCGTATTCCCAGTACAAAGATTTACAAGCTAAGCACGAGACAGACAAAGTACTTGCACAGAAGGCTGACGAAATAAGAAAATTGGCAGCCGCTGGACTCGGAGAAAAAGAAGCTGCTTGTGGCGTATCCAATATAATGAAAGCCAAGGTTAAACTAGGCATGGGCCTACGTGCAAACATAAGGCAGTTGCTGCGCCTCGAAGGACCAAGAGGAAAGAGAAGGACAAGGTAGGAGTGTTCCTGCCCGCACTGATACCTGCAGTCGGTGCTATGGCCGGTATCACCGGGGCAGTCACGAATATTGTAAGTGTCGTGAAGCGGGCTTCGAACGATCGAAAACAGGTGGAGGATACCCATCGCCATAACGGAAAATTGGAAGCTATCGCCTTGGAGAGAGAATGGCCAAGGGATCTACGTTCGTCACCCGTACCAGGTAAGAGGAGGATCAATTGCTGGGGAAAAAATAGGAAACAATAAAAGAAGAAATTCAATGCGAATCTGCCTAGACGCCCACTGACGAACGTGGATTTGTAATTGTTGGTGCGCAAATTGAAAATACCTAATTATCGCGGAGTGTTTATGAGAGATGCCCTAAACCCATGAGACATGAATGTGCCATAGTTAATCTGGACTGGACAGCCGGTCCGGTACGCACCGGGTGGCCTACGTAACTACGCAGACTATTATGATAGTTTTGGGAATTTGCGTCCTCCGGCCAAATTTTGCGAGTATTTAAAATACACCAAAGTAATGTACAATTACGAAACGGAACAGAGGCCTAACACATGGAACTGTAGACTATTGTGTCTGCGATGTTTAAGCAATCGAGATATCCAGTGATAAACCGAAAAAAAAAACAATATCATTCTCAGGGTATAAAAAAGGTTTTTGAACTCTACCGTGTGCGAGCCATGGTCAAACATACGAGTTGCGGGCCAGCTTTCACTCTCTCTTAGAAATGAATGGGGGTTTGTGTTTGAGGTTAGTGGATTTTCAAATTTACATCTCCTTATCCAACATTGAGGAAAAGAAAAATTCCAGTTTTCTGTATTCGGTTATGGGGTCAGCGAAGGAAACCGTTATTCCCATCGGGCCTTACGAGCTGAAGGATACGGAATACTTCATAAAGAAATCGCTGCCACACGACATTACATTGGAACTACATGGGAATCCGAATACCCTGAAGGCAGAAATGTTTTGCACCGTAGATGTAGATTTCACGGAACGGGACACGATCGGGCCCATGCTGGGGTTCGAAGCCAGCGTGTACGAAACAGTAAAATAACACGTATCTTTGTGCGGTGCGGTCAACATCTTTCCGGTTAACGTCATATGAATAAACTGTAGTTTTGGCAAGTTGCAGTTACATGACCGGCACTATTGACTTGTTTGCCCCTGGATATAAAATCTTAGAATGTCCAGCAATGCTAACTTACGTTTCGATCGTCGCAAATAGCATCCACGAAGTAGATGTTTCGATAGTGGACCAAAATGACAAACTGATAAATTTACAAAAAGAATAAATCACTTTTCGCATACATCTGAAACGTTGGGACTGAATTTTGCTGGGAAAACAACAATTTATAAATGCGTGCGGTACATCAAACCCAAGATCAGTAAGCCACGAGGACTCGTTCCGCTGACACCTGAAGACGCAGAGTTTCTCCACGTCCTCGGTTTAAAAGTAAAGCGCCATGGTGGACGAAATCCTCGACGTGGTTCAATGCCTATAATACGACGATAAATTTGATAATATCGAAATGCACTGTTACAAGCCTTAGTTTGTCACTCCTTTCGCTCTCGGAAGGGAGGTTCGAATACCTATACAGCATCATGATATTTACACCTTGCCTAACCAGTCCTTTGTGCGCATAAGAGGTAGGCTAACGAAGGCAGATGGGACCCTCCCGACTACCACCAAGTTGGTTCGAAATGGGATTCTGCACCTTTTAAAATGAGTAATGTAGATATAAATGATGTGGTGGACGACCAGTCATTAGATGTGGGCATAACCTCGTCGATAATAATTTGCCTATCGCTCACACCCAACCACCTCTCTGTAGCCAAGATGTCCGGCTGGGGAATCAAATAGGACTACATTGTTCCCATTTACGCCGAAGGCAGGTTCGAAGTATGCGTTACGCTCTCCTTGCTACTGGGATTCTCCGAAGATTATAAGAAAATAATAATAGGAGCGAGGGAATAGCTGGTGATTACGCTGGCCACATCGCATTTGGATGCCGTGTTGGGAGTCTGAGAAAACACGCAGCCCGTCTCTCTTACTTTGTACGCCATAGAATGGTTTGTCCCTCGCGTGACCCAGAGCACCCGTCAACATCTCAAGCTGTTGAATTATGTCGAGAAAGAAAAAGTGACTGGAATAGCATTCAGAAGTTGGAGCCTGGTCACCTGTCTCGCCCTGGCCGCCGCCATCACTGGGTCGTAGAACTGTCTTCCAGCACAGATAACCCACGCTACATCATACTGGCGCTTCATACGATCAAACAGTATAGTATCGGAGCCAACAAGTCTACTTACGACCACTGCAAAGTCGAAAACGTAATGATATTTTTGAATAGCGAAAGCAACCGGTATATCGACATGAACACTACGCTCGACCAAGGTTTTACTTAGCCATATTATATGTATTCGCAATTCCAATCATAGTATTACGGACGCGAGGCGCATCACATCCTGAGCCCTGAAAATGACCGAGACATGGAAACTTTCCTGGTATTCGATACATCGAAGCAGAACGAGCGCGTGAAAATGGTACGGTCGACTGCCGGATCGAAATAGCCACCAAGGAAATCGTGCCCCCGAATACCGCAGCCTACTGCTTCATACTCTACGACAGGATCGTTCAGTAAAACTGTTTTTCCGGCCTGGTAATAATAATTAGTTAATATTGCACGTAAATATGCATGGAGTGGGGATTCACGTTTCAGTCGTAAAAAAGTACTGTGACTCGCAAGGCTTATTGAGCCAAGATTTCTTCGTGCCCAAGGAAATCGCAGTCACGGATTGTCACTGCGCCACTCGAACCCAAAACTTCCAGCCTCCGTAACCGTGGAAACTGTAGGAAGAATTGAGCAAGAAAAACAATGCCGGGTCGACCTAATACCACCACGGATTGTGATGGGACGAAGGCAGGATTCCGTATCATGATGTGGGAATCATGCAAAGTGACTTGCTGATACTGTACCTACGAGGACCGATTTATGTGGTTGAGTCCGAGCAGAAAAAATTACTGAGTAATTTTTGCATAAACGGATTGGAAATAATCGTTGTACAGGACGACCGTGGGCGTCCTTCCCTTCGTAAAATTAGGAAGCAAAACATTCATTGATAATAAGTTATGAGTTGACACCGCTAAACGCTCAAAAGATGCCGGGTAAGAATTCTTACTATCCGCCACAGAAACCTGGGACATCTTCAAAACTTGCATGCACAAAGCCAAATAAATGTAAATACAACAAACTTAAATTTTACTAGACACTGGCACAGAATATATAATGATATTGAAATCATTCGTGGCGGATAAAATATAATATTTACATCATAAACTGTAGCAAGTATAACTAGGGATCAAATTAATAAAGTTGATTACTTGCCAACTGTCTTGAGCAGAAGGGGGAGGATTAAGAATCCATAAGTATGGTTACATATTATACAGCTGACCTTGAAACTTTTCAATAATTTGAAGAACCTAACCAAGCCTTAACGTTAAATCAGCGTAAATGCCATTCATGTTATTTCCATGTGTTAAATAAAACCACTTCAAGAAACTACTGACTGAAATATGGCTTTGCCGACTGAAAGGAAGATTTCAAACTGTCCTGAATTATCAGTTCGTGTTTACAGGGAATGTACAGATTGTTTACTTCTCGTGGTATATGATTAGATGACTTTTTTTTTACAAGGAACATCTTTCACATTAATCAACATTAAGCCACTGACGAATCCTTACCAGCCAAGGAATAGAGCAAACGAACATATCTCGGTTGAATGGTGACATGGTCTTCATATTACGAAGGAGGGAGTGTAAATGTGTGATAATTATTTCTAACTATTCCAGGTCATCTGAGCTTTTTGTGTTACCAATGTTGGCAGTAAAACACATTAAAGAGTTAATATTCAAATAATAAAATGTTTTTTTTTTAATAATAAACACAAACTGGAGTCATTAAACAAGATTTTGGTGCCGTAAATTTTCATTGCTATATCAGTAGATGCTTATTATTTTTGTGCTTAATGCAATTCTGCTCAAAATTATAAAATTCGTTGTGCTTAACAAACTAATTTTGTATAAAGACCGAAAAATAATGCCACGAAATCAAAACAAATTAGGCATATGTCGCTTGTAATAAAATATATTAAATGAATTACGAATAAAATTAAATTGATTTCTCCATTTTTTAATTTGTAACAGGTAAGGCAGTTTTTGCAGGGAAATGAGAAAAATTAATCTTAATAACATCTGATATATTTTATTGTTAATGTGTATCATATTACTTAATTTTGAAAGTAACATTGACTGTCAAAAATGTCATCCAACGAGGTATAAAACAACGCCCTCAACGGTGCTAATGTTCTGAATCGTCTACTGAAAACAAAATTGGTTTTTCTTATTACTCGCACAAAAAACACTAACTCCAGGAGTGTTATAACGATCACATATACGTATAACGATTGTACAACCGAGCCACTCTCAAAGAATGTATACAGACTGGATGTGGTTTGATGAAGTTTACAAAATAAAAATACTTTTCTCGTAAATAGATGGTAAAGGAACTAGGTACAAATTTATTTAAAATGATGGTTAACAGCCTTCCGGTTAACTTGCAAATTTAATTATTACTATGTTAAATGAATAAGGAAGGCCCCGGACCAAGCAGCTGATGTGTGCGCGAGTCCTTTAACGAACTGGAACCAAGCCCTCGGAATAACTTCAAAGAGTGTTTTTCCAGACTACGTCCTCACATGCAGTGTGAGACGAGCTACATTGTGTATACATATGATCTGTGTGTAGTCTCTGTGTAAATGTCCTCGTTCAAAACGCACAGAAGCATTAATTGCACACGCTATGTAAAGGCGTGTGAATAAGAGCGATCATGTTTTAAAAACGAGGTTGATTTCACAGCGTGGATCCGAGGTCTTTGTTTCCGAGGACGTGTGCCAGATCCTCGGTGGGCCGAATGTCCTCAGATCCACGCTGATATATCATTAGCAAGTCCTGCAAGTATATCTTATACAGGCACACAATACAAAGAGAGGAAAGTGATCTCATAAGCCTTTCTTTCCTTTGGGGAGTAGGCTTAAATATTTGAAATATACATAAAAAAATTTTAGCATATGTAATTATTCCGAGTGTAAATAATGTTCTTTTAAAGACTATTTTGTTGCTTATGTGTTAAGAGAATGCCTTATACATAAGAGTGGGTGATGTGTAATACTTGTTATGTTGGATCATCTTTGTATTACAAACATTATAGAAAAAAAGTATGTTATTCATATTTTCTAAATAAAAATTGTGTAATTAAATTTTTTGTTTGTGTCTTCAGGTTATATTTCGAACAGAAATCATTAAAAAAAAACACTCTATTGTTGGTTGTGTGTTTATTAGTAGTTCGAAAATATAGTGTTGTTACTTGTAGATATTCATATGTTTGGCCAACTACACAAAATGTTGGCATTTGGTTGGTAACTTTGGATACATGTTGTGTTGTAATCCCAATATTTGGCCAATATTATGGTTTTATGAGTGTTGATCTATCATTATTTTTAGGTAGAATTCAAAATAATATATATCGGAGGGCCTTTGTTTAAAATAAAATAAAATTATTGTAGGTAAACAAACTTAATCTGTTAAAAATTAAAATATGTAAATAAAGGCGACATATCTTAACATTTTAACTTACTATAATAGTATATTCTGGCACTACCTTCTTTAGCCTCTGTTGTACAGCCACGCCAGCTCCCTTAATTTGAAATACATCGCCGACGTTCTCCTGTCACACCGGGTCTTCATCCTGTCACTATTTTCTAGCAAGGCACTATAACCTAACTGCTCTTGCTGTATATGAACAACCATAGACGTATCTTGGAGCCTCTCTGTAGGTTCCATTGCTCCTATGTTGGAGTCGTGATCTGATGTCAAGTTGGGCATATCAATTAAAAGTGGTTTCTGCTGAATGCCTAGAACCCCTGTTTTCAGTAGTGGTGGATTATCTCAATATGTTAGAATATGGTAGTTGGTGCTTCACAGAAAGAATAATCCTTCGTTATCGGTTTTAAAAGACAATGCAAATACAGTATTTCGTTGTGCATGCTCTTTTATAATATGTCTACCAATCTGAAATGTATCGTGGATTGGGGGCTGTTGTGGGATCCTCATCTGACGTAAACTGAAGCACTTGCTGCTCCTGTCGACTGCTTCACTCTGCTTATCTAACTCAAGCAGCCGGTTTTCCTTCTCCCTAAGCACGTCCTCTGTGGAACTGCCGTCATCAGAGCCACTGCTGAGAGGGGCCATCGCAGCGCTGGCTCCATGACGTGGGTGCCTTTCATTGTTGTGTGTCCAAGGCGTCTGAGAAGCATGCGCTGGGAATCATGTGCATTTTCCAACTGCTTGCTGACGTGTACAGCTTACAGCAACAGCTCGTCCATGTGGCGTCTCTGTTGTTGGGCATATGCACGAAACTCACATTTTTCGGGCAAGTGCTTGACTGAGTTCATCTCTCTGCCTCTTTTCTCGGTGCTGCTTCTATTTCTGCTGATGATGCTGGAAACAGTAAGCTCTCAAGTGCCCTGGTCGTTCACATGACCGACACTCAGGTTGTTTGGGTGAGGAGCGGCGAAGCTGTGTAGCAAGGACCATGAAAGGAATGTCCTTCATGCTCGTCTGCAACTTGTTCTATGTCTTCATGAAGCCATCGTTGTCTATGTTCGGCGCCCCTTCCTGCACTGGACGTCGGGGTGCCAACCACTGTCTTGCTGACTACACCTCCAGTGCTCGGGCCAGGGCGTCCGGCATGTTGTGGGGTGCAGCCAAGCCTACTATCTCGGCAATGGCATCTATGAAGAAGGCGACTGCGGTGATGTCACGCGCTTCCTCAGGGTACCCTTCCAGGGTGTCTTGCCATACATCGTGCAGTGTCTCACCTGGCCGCTGGATATGGTTTTGCTGTTGAGCATGGTGCACATGTTGCAGGTACCAGTCGCTGAAATGAAGCTTCAAGGTCGACACCAGTGTGGGCACTCCAGTCGCTGTCGATCTGACAGATATTGCTAAATTCTCAGTGCATGATTTCTCAGTACAGTGGCGGGGTAATAAGCCCGCTCTTAGTCTGACCAGCCATTAAGTGTGGTAACTGTTTAAAACTCGTGGACTTTCTTCTCCAATCCTGGCAGTGCGACACCAATGCCGCAGAGCTGCTGGCTATCCTTCGAGGTTACTGCGTTGGTTACGATTTGTACTGCTTTCCTACATTTCTCGGCTACAGGTGTGGGGGTAGTGAAAGTCCACTGCTGAATGAAAAAAACATCAGTTCCTTCTTCAATTCACCTATCATCTCTTTCATAAAATTTTCTACACTGTTCATCCTTTCGTTTTCACTATCCACGACTTCACTTGCGGTGTCCATCCTTTCAGACACAATGTAAATTTTCTTGTTTAAAGAGTAAGTTCTCTTATTTTCTAACTCGCATATGCCTTCTATCTCCCTGTCTACATGATCTATTCTCGTTTCTACTAAACACTCAAGTTAATTATTTGACTATTGAAACTACTAATTACACTTTTTACAATTTCTATCAAGCTATTTCAACTTGCGCTTACTTGAGCACTTAACCACTCAATTAATGGTCACAATGCTTCCAGTATTGCAGACATTTTACTATTTGATAACCATTACGATTGTTACACAAAACAGTCGTCATATTTAGGTATACAGTCTTTACTATTAATAAATTGGTTTAAAAATAACTAATTACTAGACTTTTGCATAACTTAACTTACAACTGAAGGTCTCGATCCTCCTTCTGACATCAGTGTTACTAGTTTCCTGAGGGGGCATATCCTATTATGCGAGTGATTGCGGTCTTAATTAAAAATAAAAGACTTATTCAGATGTATAAAATTTATTTATACTGTAATAAATAAGGACAGCTATAATGGGGAAAATAAAAAATTGAACACTACTAAAGCGGTGACGTAGAATCACCATATGCGCATGGGGCACTGATAGAGTGTTGTAAATGCAATAATTAGCAGTGATGTACTGTGGACAGAAAAGGAACCGCGTATTAGGCATAACACCGCTAAGCCCAATACAACTGTAGCTGACTCGGTGCAAGAGTCGTCTGTTGTTTCAAGAATCAGCCTGTGTGTGTTTAGCATTGTAGACATGCCAGGGCGGCAAAGACGACCACACTTCGTGCACTTTGAACGATTTCGTATTGTGGGCCTGAGGGAGGATGGATGGTCCTTTCAAAGAATTGCCCAACACGGAGGACATGAAGTGTCTGCTGTGATGCACAGCAGACACTTCATGTCCTCCGTGTTGGGCCGTGGTTGAACTCCGTTGGTGCTGCCGGTGCGGTGGTCGAACAATGCGATGTCAGTGCACGTCACGCAAGTCATTCTCTTTGCTTTCTACTCGACGTGGTGGTATACTCTTCGCTCGGCGCGGACCCCCTCTATTTTCCTTCCCTGTTCACCCACCCTTGATTCCCCTCTGCTCGTGCGTCATAATTGTTTATGATTTAGCTAGTTTATGTAAGTCGTTCCACGGCTTGCGCTCCTTCTGTTCTGCGTCCTGCCGTCGCCTGGCCGTGTTGCCTGAAGATTTCCACAATGAATAATATTGCCGCACTTGTCGTCCAGTGGGCCGGAAGCTGATTTGGGGCTCTTTTAATTTGTGTCTTCGCCTGAACCGCCTGGTGTTGGGGCAATTGAAACGGCGATTCATGGACAAAGTTTGTGTGTTAGATGGGCTATGTTTAATGTTTTAGTGTCTTGTGTGACGTAGCTGCGTTTGTCTTGGGTAAACAGAAATGTTAGTGTTTTTATCAAAATTTGGGTTTCGGTCGCCAGTCCAAAGTTGGTTTCCGTTATAAATAAAACCTCGTGTAGCTGTGTTTGCCTATTTTAACGTATTCTGTATTGTCTTATTCGTTGCCCGATAGTAAATTCATTTTATAAATAATCATGGAGTCACAACTCTCGCGTTGGGTTGTTGTCTACGTTTTTAATTGTGCTCACGGAGTAGCTTTTTATTCGGTAGGAGCTTTGATGGGTCGTTTGACTGCCTCCACCGAAATATAAATATTATATATATATTTATTTAATAATAACTTTTTATGTGTTATTTTTACGAAAAGGAGGCTTTACTGGGCTAATACAACTGCCCTCCTTTCTCATTACTCCAACAGTCATTCTAGTAAATTTATTTCTTTAGTTGGTTTTGCATTTATAAATATTTTAATTTAACTTTATTCAGGTGGTATTATTCCAGTTTTGAAAGCAATTTGCTAACCGTTTTTAATTTTATTCAATCTTCTTATCTGGATAGATAGAGAAAGAAAAGAATTATTGTAATTTTTGCCTATTTGTGTATATTTTATTTGTAAAATATATGAATTGTTAAGCCATTTGTGCGTATATTATTTGTCTAACAGCACAAATAATTTATGTGTGAATTCCGCTTATATTCATTTCTCATATCTGCATGTTGTATCTGTTTCATGGAATGGCCGAGGTCGGATTTATCTACACGCTCCAGAAAGAAGAACATTTGAATTAATTAAGGCACCTCGAGTTTGAATACAATAAACAGATGACCGTAGCTGAGCTGTGCCGAGCTGCGGTGGGCTTGTGGCATCAACAAGGTCCAATGGTACAACTGTCTCAGCGAGTGGTCCTGTTAGCGTCACGAATGGTCCGCCCAATGTACATAAACTGGTCCTTGTAGCGTTGCAGTTGACATCCCTACAACCCGTCAGCATTCTATATTTCTTTATTGCAGTGAGCAAAATATCTAGTCTATGTTTAAGTTCCAAGGATAGTCTCTTAAAATCCATAGGAATTAAGTTGTGAGGTATATACATTGCAATCACTCCGTGAATAAATCGTGTCATTGGAATGAGGTACCTTTGTGGGCTTCAAACGCCGGGTGGTAGACGCTTAGTTTACCCCGTGCGTCAAGCGTAATTGCGAACGTGACTATATTTTCAGATACCAAAAAATCAGGAGGGTCGATGTATGAATTTGCATATTCTATTTGCGCATTTCATGATGCTTTGTGCTTACAAATGAGTGAACGCGAACGGGTCAGCGTTATAATAGATAACTTGGCTCCGCATGTGCGCACCCAATGCACATTGGTTTCAGTTACACGTATTTTTCGTGAGCTCCGTCAGTTAGCTGTGGAAGTGCAAAGCCGTCTTGTAGCTTCTAGCGAGTATCGTGCGTGTTTTCCACCTGCCGAACGAGCCGGTCGCGATTGTAACTTTGCACCGTCCGGCCAAATTTCTCATATACAGAATGTCGAGCAACGCAGTTTTTCCGTGCGGTGCAGCAACTGTGCTGTTCAGGGACACCTAGCAAAGGATTTTCAACATAGCAGGCGTACGATGTCCAAAAGAAAACTTTTTCGTTGCGGCGAGCTCGGGCACCTGTGTTGGACTTGTCCTAAGGCAGGAAACGAGGATTGCCTGGAATTCGGCGTGGGTTTTCCAGTTGCGTAAAAGATAAATTCCCGCACTCAGTTAGTGTACAGTGTTAATTACCTGTGGGGAGAACAATTTTTCAGCCTTGGTTGACAATTAGGCTAACCATTGTGTTTTCAGCAATAACTTTTTGAAACATCTCTTGGTTTCGAAGATAGGGTCAAAAGAGCGTAACTTGTGTATGTCTGAGAAGCGTTTGTGTGTGGCTAATGACGATATCGTTAGGAGAAACGTTGTAGTGAACCTACATTTTAAAATTGGTAGATTTTGGCGGACATTTCTCTTTTGGGTTTTTTCACAACTTTCTCATGACATCATTTTGCTTGCATTTCTAGGGAAAACTAGGACGTCGGTTACCCTCGACGAATTTTATCTGTACTTTGGGTTTGCTCCGAACATCCGGATTGGTCTTCAGGTTGAAGTAGTCCCAAAAGTGTTTTCGTCTTTAATTGATAGCACGAGCTCAGCCAAAGATTTTCAAATTCAATTGGATCATTTTACGGAGGAGTTTAGTGATGTCATCTCTTCGCACATTGGCAAATGCGACGTCCTTCCACATAAGTTATCTTTGATGTATAACATTCTGGTGCACGTCCGCCAATTGAAAGTGCCCATCCCTTCCTAAGCTACAAGACTTTTGGGATATCATAGAAAAATTGTTAGAAGCTGGCGTAATTATTCCATTCACGTCAGACTACTTTTCCCCGGGGCGGTTTGGTGCGCAAAAAAGAAAGCGACAAGTATGGTTTTGGTGGCTATCCAATCTCTTGTAAACAAGAAAATTCGCAAAGGCGCTTTTCCGCTGCCTGCTATTGATTACGCCCTTCAACACCTGTGTAAAGCCCGTGTGTTTTCGGTTTTATATCTCAGCAATAGCTTTCACCAGTGTTTGCTGGAGCACTCCTGCTAGAAATTTACTGCTTTTAGCACGCCGTGGAGCCAGTTCGAGTTCACACGTATCTCCATGGGTTCTAATTTTGGCAGTAGAGCCTTGTACCGAGTGTTAGAACACGTTTTGTCAGATAATAAATACAATTTTTTTTAAATAATATCGATGACGTCATCGTGTACAGTAATAATCTCGAGTCCCATTTGTCCTACTTGCATGAGGTGTTTCTTATAATGCGGGAATTGGGTTTCACTGTTAATCCCAAAAAGTCACCTTGGGATATAACTAGGGAACATTTTTTGGTTATCTGCTCTGCGAAGGTAAACTGTTTATTTACGCTAATCGTGTGGCCTCGATATTAAATTTCCCTTGCCCTAAAACCTTGAAGGGAGTGCTAAAATTACTGTGCTATTACTACATTTTATAGAACATTTGTCAGATTTGGCGGCAACCCTGATCTCGTTTAAAAAGAAGGGAGTTGAGTTTCAGTGAGGTCAGGAGCAGGAGTCGGCCTTTTCCCTGCTAAAGCACAAGTTAGCTTTTCCAACGGTGCTCCTTGCAGCGGATTTTTCATGTCATTTGGTTGTACGGGTAGTCAGTGGCTTAAGGCGCTTTCCTGAGCAAGTGGACTGAGTTAGGTTTGGCTCCAGTGCAGTCTCACCGAGACGGAGCATAAATACGGTATTTATGATAAAGAAACTCTGACTTGTATCAATTGGCTAGGCAAATTTGTGTCATACATAGAACACGACGAATATGATTTTTACATGGACAACCAGGCATTGAGCTGGGTCGTTAACCATCCTCAACAATTGAGTAAGCTAAGTCACTGGGTGTTACGATTTTCTCGTTTTCCGTTTTAAGGTTCATCACATCCGAGTCTCCGAAAATCAGGTAGCAGATGCTTTATTCAGAATGTATACTCGGGCGTATTTTGAGATGGAAAATGTGGCAGCGTTAGAGGCTTCTCTTAATACCATTTAGGGTTTCCGTGAGTTTTTTTGTAAAATTACGTCTCCAGGCGGATGACGGTTTCTGTAGTTAAGTTAAGAGGGACTTGAGCAGCGATTTAGTACTTCTTTACATAATGGAAAAGAAGGATTTTGTATTCTTCAGGAAAAAATGGACTTCCTCATAAGGTACTTGTACAATAATCATTGTGGCCCATGGCTTTGTCGTACTTTCACGATTCCGTTTTTGGTGGTCATCTGGGTGTTAATAAGACCTTCAATAAAATTGCTATATAGTGTGCCTGGCCTAGTTTACAGGGCGATGTTTATGATTTTGTAGGTTTTTGTGACCTGTGTCAAAGGTGTAAGCATGATCAGCATGCTAACATCGGGCATGCAGTGATGCAGATTCCTCAGGCACCTTGGAGCACTGTTCTTCTTTATATATTTGGGCCCTTAGAGCTAAGAATGGTAATATATGTATTTTAATCCTGTTATGTACGTTTACTAAGTTTGCTATCCTGCTACCAGTGCATAATATTAAAGCGTCATCAATTGGTAAAGTACTCAATGATCAAGTTTGGAAAGTGTTTAGTGCTCCTGTTGAAGCTGTTACTGATAATGCTATGTACTTCACCTCTAATGTTTTTAAGAACATGTGTTTTCACTGGGCTATCAAACATTTTATTTCCAGTCCCTACTATCCTAAAGACTATCAGGTAGAACGATTTAATAAGAATCTGAAGGCTTGCTTAACCATTTTTTANCCAGTCCCTACTATCCTAAAGACTATCAGGTAGAACGATTTAATAAGAATCTGAAGGCTTGCTTAACCATTTTTTTATAATCAGGACCACAATAAGTGGGATCAGGATTTTAATGTTATTAATTTAGGACTCAATAGCCCTTTGCANTTTTTTATAATCAGGACCACAATAAGTGGGATCAGGATTTTAATGTTATTAATTTAGGACTCAATAGCCCTTTGCATCATTCCGCGAGAGTTTCTCCTGCACTCCCTTTTCTTGGCCGTCCTCTTATCCATCCCTTACTTAATATCTAGAATATTCGCCTGTGAAGCTGAGTATTATCATCTGCTTAAGGAGGTCCACCATATGCTTCGGGCAGCAAAGCTGCAGCAAATAGCTAAGAAGGACTAGGGCAGGTTTGCCAGTTAATTTTAATGTAAGGGACCCGGTGTTATGTAAAAATTAAATGTTGGCAGATATGGGGAAGGATATAATTGGGAAGATCATGCCTTAATTTCTTGGTCCATTTAAGATTAGTAAGTTTCAAGTTCCTAATTTGGCTAGCCTTTTTTCGCCCAGTTCTAACCGCACAATAAGAAAGGAACACATGTCTCAGTTAAAGACTTATCAACAACACGCTTGAGTGTTAATTACAAATGTGTCTGTACCTGCAGTTTGGCTCTTCTTGCTTGATATTGTAAATGCACATTTTTTTCTTACCTTTCCCCCTGTGTAATTTTGGTTATTGTGTTTCCCTCTTTCTAATCCCTTGTTATTTTTGCTTTGTTCCCATCTTCCAACCGAGCCATGCTGAGCCCACCGTGCATCGTCTTCGTCTTGCTGCAGAGGCGCTGTTCGAGTCGACCACTGTAAGAGGTAGAGCTTCAGATGGTTTCTTCTTCCGCAAACCCTCTGATGCTGGTGTGATGCTGTAACTAGTGTTCCCGAAGAGACCGTCTGAGTTGGCACTGAATTGCTTTTGGACTTGGCTGTCCACTGTCCTCGGGTACAACTTCAAGAGGATCTGATCACTCCTGATATCAATGTGAAATTTGGAATGTTCTGTGTGTTACTATGAAACCTAATCTACTACACTTCAGTTTCTACTTCTGTGTCAACGAGCTTTCTACCTGCTGCATCTCTGTGTATTACGTTGGATGTTTTGTCAAGATGTTCGGAGACTGGTCGCCAGAGCACAGGTGTTGTGGTGGGGGTTGCGACGCTTGCGTTTGTCGCGCAAGCGTCTTTGGATTCTACTCGACGTGGTGATATACAGGTTGCTTGGCTCGGATCCCCTCCCTTTTCCACCCCTGTCACCCGCCCTTGATTTTCCCTCTGCTGGTGCATCATATTTTTTTTTATTTAGCTAGTATATTTAATTGGTTTAAAAGCTCTAGAAAAAAAAGCTATTTTTTTTTTGTAAATTTATCAATTTTACTGTCAGGAATATCTAGGGAGCTTTACAAGGCTTTATGTATATTTAATTGGAAAAATATTTTAATTATTAACCCATTTGTACGTATATTATTTGTATCACGACACAACCTGGTTGTGGACTGCAGTGGTATAAGGATTCCTGCCTGGACCGCCGCATCAGATGAGCAGCCATTGCTCATCGCACGGCGAACACCGTACAGATTAGGGCTAGTGTTGCACCCAGGGTGTCAGCTAGGACCATCACCAACCGTGTTCTAGATGCTGTACAACGATCAAGGGTGCCGCTCACCAGGCTTCCTCTCACAAACCATCACTGTGCAGCTCGTATTTGATGGTGTACACACGTCTCGTGTTACCCAACGAGCTCTCGAAGATGTTCGTCAACTCCCCTGGCCAACCCGACCACCTGACCTGTCCCCCATTGAACATGTGTGGGATATGAAAGGGTGGCTCTCGGTGCGGTATGCAATACCGGCAACATACCTCCAGCAATTGTAATAAAATGGGGAATTAACGGGGAACACTATTTCCCAAGAGGACATCCAACACCTTTATGATCGTCTCTACGCACGACTGCAGGACTGCATCGTCGCTAGAGGAAGCTACATGTNGAGGACATCCAACACCTTTATGATCGTCTCTACGCACGACTGCAGGACTGCATCGTCGCTAGAGGAAGCTACATGTCCATAGGTGTTTGACTCTGTGATCATTATTATATAAAGTGTATAAACTGTATAATTATTGAATAAAACCTTCATTCATGTGCAACCATTGCGTCTGGGTGTTAATTTTCCATTTACCACCAGCGTATTATTTATTGCATTAAACATTCTATTGCCACTGTCAATCTTGATATTCTCAATAATCGCCATATTTAATTTCTATCTGAATTTTAATCCAAGTCCTAATCACTGTCTCTATACTGGTTACAGTCAATTCACACTCATTATTTACAGATATTTAATTTGTAAGACGCCATCGTTACAAACGTATGTCTTTCAGGTATCCAGTTGAATAGTCCNATTATTTACAGATATTTAATTTGTAAGACGCCATCGTTACAAACGTATGTCTTTCAGGTATCCAGTTGAATAGTCCCGCCCGTCAGTCTCACTCTCCATCCTCACAGTCCGCAGACTTCACTACTCTGTTCACTCTCGTCGTCACGCGTTGCTTTGCTGGCTTGTCGCTTCGCTGACTTCGCACACCTGACACTTAACGTCGTACAAGCCTCCAAAGTCTATAANTTGCTTTGCTGGCTTGTCGCTTCGCTGACTTCGCACACCTGACACTTAACGTCGTACAAGCCTCCAAAGTCTATAATGTCGGCTCGGAGGCCCGTCGCAGCCTAAGTAGTCTCGCTAGCTCAATATTGGAGGTTCCCCGCATCCCGAGTCGCGCTGATAGAGGCTATGGCAATGACAAGAGCATTCGTAGATCTTTAACCCATGAAATTCAATCCGCTCAAGGTCGGGCACGCGCGAGACACGATAGGTTTATCTATCACACTCAGCGGCTCGCATTTGTAAATCTCCGCGCGCTCCTAAGATTACCACGGTGCCCTTGGCACACTGATTCGCTCCCTTGAGTGGGACGTATTAACGGAAGCAGTGCAAAGAGGCAAGAATTTAACAAAATTTGTATGCAGTTCTTATCACAGATTTCGTGGTCATACCTTCCTTAGACAAACTGAAGTGGTGACAGACATTCGTCAAGAGAGACTTCAGAAATCTATTAAAATCATAAATCAGGATGTCAGGACCGGCAATTGAAACCAAATCCTTCCGAAAGTGGGTCCTGTATATTACCACTTCACCACCTTCATTCTTGGAGTGAGAAATAGGATGAGAGGTGGATTAATAAATGGTGTTAATTTGAGGCGAATTTATTTATGATATAACTTTTTGCGGTTTAAATGTGTTTTATTCGGGTTCCTGCTAGGACGGCGGGTAAACCTACTCCGCATCTCGCAGTTTTCACAGTTTGCTTCCTACATAAATATTTTATTCTCTCACGTCTTCCGCAGGAAATTCCAAGACATTTCAATGACTGTCCACAAATCTTACTAGTTTCCCTCACTTTTTCTCTTTTGTCTAGACAGAGAAAGGTTTTAACTACCAAAAGTTGGTGGTAGTTTGAAGTAGATGGAAAATTTGTAGAATTTTAAGTCTGGGAACTTACATGCGCCAAATGAAGCT
>NQII01003581.1:96563-114869 GCA_002778355.1 Clitarchus hookeri
CCATGGAGGGGCAGTGAGAGGGTGTCAGGATATAGCGCACAGACGATAAGAACCGCTGGCCCGGACAGCAAGCCGTCCGAGACACACTCCGCTCCCTTTCCGCGACACAGAATATAAAAGTTTGCAGATACCCAATAAGCGTGGCGGTTCCTTTGACACGGGAGTACCCGTTCTATGATTGGCTGCGCTAGTCTCCGGGAACGGGCCTTATGTCTGATTGGCTACTGCGTGATACATCATTGTCTCTATTGGCTGGTCTGCCAGGTGGCAAGTGTGTTACCAGGCGTTTATTGGCGAACGTCATCCCAACATGTTGCTGGCTAGTGACGCCATTTTGCTGGAAAGTGCGGGTGGTGTTCGCAGAATTAATGATTGTTTCACCTCTGTATTCTTAAGAGCTCCGTGACCACGCCTTCCGTTGCAGCTACTCCGCAAGTGGCTTCAGGGTATCACCAACACTTGTCCTAAAATAAAAACGACTTCAACTTGAAAGTCTAAGAATATTACATACATGATAAATTTTAGGCAAAACACTTTTACCCAGCTGCACCAATAACTGTCATGAACAGAGATCCTAAGATCCTAGTTCAAACGTGATCGTAATTTGGATCCGAGTTCCAATGCACGGTACAAGTGATAAACCAACGTGACTAAGACCACGGTGGTGTAGTAGTTAGCCTGTTGCCCCCCTCCCCCCCNTACTTAGGACGCACCACCATCTTCCAGAAGCCATGTACATTATCAAGCGATGTCGTACCTAACGGGGCTGCGGGATTTTGTGGTCAGACTACACGCTTCCTACTAGACGAACCAAGATCGATTCCCGACCGACTAGACCTCAGATTTTCGTAGGTGGGAATCGTGCTGGACGATGCAGCTGGTCGGCGGGTTTTCTCGGGATCTTCCTTTTACCTCGCCCCTTCATTCTGGCCCTCAATACTCGCCTCGCTTCACCCCAATCGGCTCTCAAGACCTCTATGTTATAGCCGCCCAAATCTCTTCACTCATTCACTCACCAATATGACTGACTGAGTTCCGATTGTGGATATCCTGATCTCAGTTCAGAACCAGGATTAGGATGATAGACTGTTTGTGATTGGCTCTTATTTCGTGCAGGGCATGATGCAACTGTTTATTTTGAAGTTAAAAGTTTTTTAATGACATTGTGTGGATATTAATTATATATTATGACTAGTATTTTCTAACTACAATCTGGTTGAATGCACTTCATAATTTCTCCAGTCAAATATATTGTAAATAAGGCAAAAATAAACCCGTTTAGTGTTTGATTAATAGGTCATTTTACAAACACCTTTTTTTCGCTTTTTTATACCAATATTAACAAAAATTAAGTGGAGAGAAACTAGATACTGCGAAGTTTTATCTGTTTTAATTAAAGAAGTTGTACGAATTTTACTAAATAATTTTTTGTGTGTATAATATTGTTATACATATCGAAAAAACCATTTGGTTAAGTGCTATCTATTTGTGTATTTTCAAACTATAATTGTTGGTGACATCTACACTTTCAAGAGCAACAATTTAGACTCGGGTCGTACACGAGACCAGTTTTTTGTATTCTGAATTACTGCTCCATTTTTCTGTTCTGTCTGCTCAGAGGGATAAACATTAATTTCGATACATCTTCACCAAACATTACTACCTTTAAATTAAAGAAAATCATAACATTATAAGTCTTTGTTATATGCATGTATTTCTCAATTTATACATTACAATTGCAAGGGGGGCGATATGAAGTTCGTATAAAAACAAATATGGATCAGATATGATCAGGGCGTGGTGAATGAACGCACACAACATTCATCCATTATAAAAAAAACACCTGCTTCAATCAAACTAGTATATACTTGGCAATGTAGAGTAGCGTACCTGAGTTCTGAGACACTACAAAAATCACGAGGTATGGAAATAGAAAACCCTCTAACATGAATTAAATTATAAGTTAATTATTCGCATTAATTGGTATTATAAATTTAAAGAGTTTCGCTCATTAACAACTGGTATATACATAGTCCCTTACAAATTAAAATTAACGAATTGAGATGGCATGAAATGTAAATGTCTACAATCGGGAGCAAAGGCAGCCATATACGTAACGGGCACCACTTTAAGAAACTATACTTTATCTTCAATGAATTCACCGGCGTATGCATTGCGTCCAACAGCCTAGCCGCTACACACAGGGTAGGGCAAACTAAGTTTAATGGAGTTCAAGCCTATGGCAAGCAACACAGACTCCTGTTGCGACGCAATCATACAGCCGACTCATATTATAGGCAAACAACAAAATGCGTGACTTAAATAATTAACAAATCCTCTTTGCAGAAAGAGGACCACTAGGCGACGCACATAATGGGCTGACAAAACGTTAACTGCCCAAACCAACATGACTCAACAAACTTTAATTGCCCAAAGTGTTTTAACATTTCAGAAAAAGACAAACATGGCTCATACCTATGTTCTCGAACGGCAGTTGCCCAGAAGAGCTCCACGTTCAAGCGAACCAGTCAAAGGACGAAAACAGAAAAGCCCTTCTTTCCGTCACCGACGCAACACGAGCTGCACCCCCGTCCCCTCTACAAATACATAGAGTAATGCGACACTAGCGCCACGACGAAACAGACGACAGTCTCAGCCACTGTAGAGCCAATCTACGAAACCAATTATAAACTTTATGCGCCACCTCTTGTCCAACACAGTCCGCTACAGAACAATATAAACACTGGAATCACCGTCGACGACGCGTAAATTAGTCCACAACTGATCCATATGGCATGGCGCAACGCTCAATCACTGCGTTACACAGCAATAAACGACAACCAAATCCATATTCAAACAATTTAACTATCAGAAGACGTTTTCCTGTAAATAAATATATTTGACAATGCTTGTAGACACGAATCTTATTTTAGGTTTATATAACCATATTCAGAGGTTCGAAATGAAGTTCATCTCGATCTCTCGTCTTACTCAAAACTCGAGTGGTACAACAGTATTCTGTGACGATCGTAGAACAAGCTAGGAGAAGGTATCGTATCGAAAGATGAATTTCAACAGTGCAACTGATCATTAGTAAGTTAACCCACGAAAGTTCCCCCTACCCCCCTCCCTTAATTCCATCATCTCAAGCCTAACTACGTTAATCGACGTAGTCTCGAAACCTAGAGGTTAAAAGGTTAAATATTATTAATCAAAATTCTATAATAAAGGTTTGGGTGTGGTCTATTTCGCCATAGCCATATTTAATTCTGGTTATAAACTGTACACGGATAATCGAGCACTTTAGAAATACCTGCTCATGATAAACTTTCTTATCATTTTGTATCTTTCTGCCATAAGTAATGTGAGCACTTTCATTGATTTGATCATATTACTCATGAGGAATCTAAGTGAAACAGTGGAAATGTAAAAAATTTTTATATGCTACTAACGCGCTTATTTCTATTATAATGTTTTAAACCAAGAAACACTATCTTCAGTAGCCATACATTTTAACATTACACTCGTAGTACAATGTCGTGTCATAAATGTTTTCATTTAGTCACTGCCAATGAAACTGAACTTCTGCTCACTTGTGTGTACTGTAGCATTCAAATAAGTATTTGTGGGCATTGGTTCATTTCAAAAGTTTTTGCCTTACTGTGAACATTATTTTATGCTAGCGAACCGGCCCGGCTTCGCCTGGGTACAATTTAGTTTTTACAGCGATACACCAATAAATTCACTGGGAAAATAAAATTACAATATTAAATGATAGTAAAATAGTAAACTACTATCACATATTAAATACATACATACATACATACACGTCACGCCTGTCTCCCAGAGGGGTAGGCAGAGATTATGGACCTCCATTTACCACGATACTGGTATACCTACATCCTTCGCTATATACACATTCGTACATCTCTAATATTACAATATTATATTATAGTGATTTATAAAATTTTTTTATACAATGTTAATCGTTTTGCCTGTGACCGCCAGCACAAAAAGATTACAGGGAACTTTATTTTTTAATGTTCAACTTTGACTCGCGTATGAAACGCTTGCGTGTTTTAAGGGTAGTCAGCGCCATCTATTTTCATACCAGACATCTTGGTGTATTTTGGTATTACACGTTCCCAGCCGTTGCAGAGTTATGTTTTGTTGTTATTACACAGGAACCGTACAATTTACAGGAATAAAAAGTATCATATGTCCTATTCCAGGACCTAATGTACCTACATACCAAATTTCATCAAAATCCGTTCAGCCGTTATGGAGCTGAGTGGTAACAAACATACACAAACAGACTTTCGCATTTATAACATTAGTAGGATTTCGCGTTTGTTGAAGTTTCAGTTAGTGTTTGGTCTTTACTTCGCACAACTACAATTAGAAGGGCTGAAGACTAAGAAAGAGTTACTTACAAATTGATAGTGAAGTCGGTGCTCAAACTCAGCCGTGTTGCAGAAAGTGCTTTAGCCGTCATCAGTCCAGTCTCCTTACGACATTACAGCGTGGTTGGGTCAAGTGAAGATGTGTCTAACTGGTATTTAGGAAATGACACTAGATTATTTATCTGAGTGTATTTATGCCCTCACTGGCTGTAAAATAAACGTTTCCAATCCTCGTGCATAAGCTTAAAATATCAATATCCCAATTTATTTTATAGTTTATGAAAACTTTCCTTTCCACACAAATGTGACAACTTTGAGAGTGTAGCCACCAATACAAGCAAAATATTTTCTCGCATTTATTTTAAAATAAGTTATGTTAAGATCTAAATCTCACCGGCGGCGATAACGTGAGACTGGTATTCCATACCGGAGGTGGTAATGGGAACCACCTGGTTAACGCAATTCTCAGAGCATGCTACAGGGATCCAACAAACGAACTCCCACCTCCGAGGTCGGTATGCTACCGCTCGACCAAACACCCTGCCGACCTCACTAAGGTCCATCTCGAATACACCGTTCCAGATTCCATTAATACCTAAGCTACTGAGAGGGTTGCATGTTTAAGATGGATTACTTTAACGCTGCACAGAGCGCAAAAGGCAGATTTGCCTCCCGGTGTAAGGCGGAGGCTTAGAAAATAAAAATATTTTCACAATAAATTATTAATAAAATAAATACTGCACTCTAAATATATACTCAATTGAAAATAAATTTAAATCCTGAAGGTGCCATCGCATAGGGTACAGTCACAGACCGGGTACAGTCACAGACCACGGTAGTACGTAAACAGAAAACATCAGAATTTGTATCACACCAAACACGTTTTACAGGAGACCAAAACTTGCAGGATGTAATTAGTACGGTAATTGACAACCCGTAGCGCGGTGAAAAGCGGTGACACGGTCTGACATGAAAGCATACGGACATCGGATGTTCTGCTGAGGAAGTGCCTGCCACAGCTAGTGCAACTCACCCTCCAAACACGCAGTGGTTGCCACTGGCCGAACTAGACATCCAATCCGGTCCCATACGTTCTCAATGGGCGAGATGACGGAATATTGCTGGCCACTGACGCATGTTGACATCATGAAGGCAGTTCTGAGATAACTGTGCTGTGTGAAGCCGGCAACTACTCTGCTGGAAAATGGGGCTGTCAAGCTGCACCGGGAAGGCACAAGTCCGCAATCTGCCAGTCTGCCTGACGACGCTCAGCTCGTGGTGGTAGAGGACGTAAGAGGCGCCGAGACGACAGATCCCGCTCTGCTAGCCGCCTGGATATGGCACTGGAAGACAAACACGTATCCCCAGCTGCCGTGACATGTCCCTGGATGGCGCGCAGCAACGCCTTGTGCTCGACGACGCTCAGCTCGTGGTGGTAGAGGACGTAAGAGGCGCCGAGACGACAGATCCCGCTCTGCTAGCCGCCTGGATATGGCACTGGAAGACAAACACGTATCCCCAGCTGCCGTGACATGTCCCTGGATGGCGCGCAGCAACGCCTTGTGCTCGACGACGCTCAGCTCGTGGTGGTAGAGGACGTAAGAGGCGCCGAGACGACAGATCCCGCTCTGCTAGCCGCCTGGATATGGCACTGGAAGACAAACACGTATCCCCAGCTGCCGTGACATGTCCCTGGATGGCGCGCAGCAACGCCTTGTGCTCGACGACGCTCAGCTCGTGGTGGTAGAGGACGTAAGAGGCGCCGAGACGACAGATCCCGCTCTGCTAGCCGCCTGGATATGGCACTGGAAGACAAACACGTATCCCCAGCTGCCGTGACATGTCCCTGGATGGCGCGCAGCCACGCCTATGATGTGCTTACAGTCTGCACGTCCAACCTGCCTCTCCCTAGCTTATCCAGCTGGGGAAGGCTTGTCGACCGCGCCATAGGGCCGTGCTAACTGTTCACTGAACTTGGCTGTGTGGCTCACTCTGCTACCTATACCTTATTCGATGTCTTGCATCTATAATTATGGAGGGACGTTTATAACCGTAGTGGCATATCCGCGCCAGCAAACCGCATTATACGCAATTGTTACACATGTCGGGCTATGACGATACTGCGTGGCAAACTTCGTTATACTCTCGTGATTTGATCATGGTAAGGAATGTTTTTTTTGCTAATTAATATATTATTTATAAATACAACTTTTACCCGAGGCTTCACTTGCGTGGTTATAGTAACAAACGTATAGGGAGAAATAACGGTATTTGTTGGTAGACAGGCTGTGATAATAAAAAGAGAAAGGAGCACTAGCGATACCATTTTTTGGTGCTAGAATCGCTCTTTTACATAGCAACTGGTCGTCATTTATATTTCTTTGTAGATCTGGGTAAACGGCAGCAATCAGTTCCGTATAATGTCTGTATCGTTTGCGTATCCCGTAGAGTTTTTTTAGGGCCTCTGTCGCTTTTTTGTGTGACATTGTGCTTTCGTCGCACACTAAAAACTTACATTGACGCAGCATTCTACCCCGAGTGCTATTTTTACTAAAAACGTTTTCCCGAGGGAATGATATATTTTTCCGGGATAAAAAGTAACTTATGTGACTTCCCGGCCCTCCGACTATCTCTGTGCAAAAAATCACATCGATTCGTTGCTCCGTTGCGACGTGAAAGAAAGGCAAACAAACATATACACTTTCGCATTTGTAATATTAGTTAGGATTTATATTCCAAGTGCCGTTGCTTTACGTACGAGTTAACTACAATACTAACAGGAATATTATTCACATAACTTGTTTTTGTTTATACTACTGATAGTTGGTCATATACCATGAATTTAGTATTTACTTATAATAAATTTCATTTAACAAATGTATTACTCCTGGAATAACAGAATTTGATATAAGATTCCTTAAAATTCGCTACTTAATTCTATATATTAAAATTATAACAGCAATTTAAATTACATTTAATAATTTGGATTGGGGTTTTACAATATTCCTTGAAAATCCAAATATTTGGCATAAAATACCCTAATTCGTTATAAAGACACTTCAGGTGAGAGAACTCTGTAGTGGCCCTAAATAAGCCGCCAAGCTAAACGTTTAATCATATTCAAATATTTCGTATAGGAAGTAGTCCTTAGTGGTCAGTCTTGCCCAGTGCTGCCCCACGGGACTATCAGAATACCTACCTTTCAGTAAAATTATATGCAAGGAACAGCTTCTCTTCTATCAGGAAATGTTCTCCTTTCTCATAATATTTCGATTACCATAGTTGCTTCCATTGCGTCTTACTGTGTGTTCCCAAAGTCTCTTTACAAATGCGTGGTTACTTCAAAAACGTTACATAATAAATTTATTCCAGCCTGAAGCCTCCTAAAATGACGCTTTCTAAAAAAACCTCTAAAGTTAAATGCTCACCACTTTTCTCTGATATTGCTTTCTTTCGTGTTATTGTAATCCAGGTCCAACTTTCTCGCTTTCTCTAGTCCAGTCGATATCATATCTCAGTATTTCATCCGGTTAGCCTTTGCCATTTTACTTTCGTTCTTCAGGTATCTAAGATTTGATGAACTAGTTGTTACTGATAGCTTATCTTTAAATTATTTCGTGGCGTATTCAACATGGTATTTTCCTTACAACATATGCTGAGTCATCAATTCTTCACTTTTTCACTATAATTCATTTTGGAAATTTTTGAACATTAAACTTGGCTGGAACTTTGAAATGCGAGCAAAATTACTGGAGCCAAATTACTGGAGCCAAATTACTGGAGCCAAATTACTGGAGCCAAATTACTGGAGCCAAATTACTGGAGCCAAATTACTGGAGCCAAATTACTGGAGCCAAATTACTGGAGCCAAATTACTGGAGCCAAATTACTGGAGCCAAATTACTGGAGCAAAATTACTGGAGCCAAATTACTGGAGCCAAATTACTGGAGCCAAATTACTGGAGCCAAATTACTGGAGCCAAACATCTCAGGTATTCAGTTCCAAGAATTGTATTTATACCCTACCCGTATCAATACGTACCATTCATACTTGAAATTTAGTACAGTACAAAATCGACTTTGCAAAATTTATTTTCTCGTACGGAGAAAAATTACGTATTTATTAATGTGCATTATAAATATAACGAACAATCTCCAGTAGAGTGTAGTCCTCTCTGTCACTACAACTATTCTTCTCTAAATATATGTTTAATCACATGCGTTCTTAATACAGGCTAAGTAGAATTCCCCAATTTTGAAGGTCTATAATATGAAAACCAAACAACATACAACCGGAATTGACCAATCAAATGAACACTGTAACCGTGAAATTTGTTCAACCTACATTCATAAATGTTCAATATTACCACCACGAGCGGCCCGAACGACATCTACGCGATAATCAAACTCGTTCCACGCTCTTGTCAGCATGTCCGGTATTACTGTTTGGATGGCGTTCGTAACTCACGGCTTGAAGTGATGAGGGGGAAGCGAGCTCGCATTCGACATGTCAATGTGAAGGTGACGGTCTGAATTTAAATTGAATTGAATCTATTATGTTATTATTACAGGATAGTATAAGTAGAGGTATATACAAGGAGCATTGTTCAATATGCAATGCATTCCAGTGTGAAAATACACTACTCTGAAAACCAGGACGCAAAAAGGAATAGCAACTGAAACAGACAAAAGAAGGGATACGTAACAGAAAGAAGGGGAAAAAAGACACAGAATGGAATGCAGAAGGCCTGGGAGTTAAAGCACAATAAAAGGGAAGAAAGCTAAGGGACATACACTGGGAGAAAACTCCATTTTATAGGTAAGTGAAAAAAGACAAGGAACAATGCACATAGAATAAGAAAGGACAGCATGAATAAAGGGGGAACTGTAAAAGGAACTTGTATTTCGGGTATGCGGCCCACACAACCATTGGTGTAACTGTGTGAATAAGGGAGTAAATTTGTGTTGTGGGTATAAGGCCCCACACAACCATTGGTGTAAATGTTGTAAACAAAAACTGAAGAATAAAAAATCTGTAACTACGTGTGGAAACAAATATAGAAGAAGTAGAGAATATAATATGGTAAATTGGCCACACACAACCGGAGTATGATAGAAGGGATAGAACAAGACGGCCGCTACACCGCAAGGAGAAATAATATAAAGGTAAGGAGACAATCAAAGGGAGTTAACAAGAAAAAGGATAAGAACCAAACGAAAAGAAAGTATATGATGTAAGAAATCCAAACTAGAAAAAATTAGAAAAAGAGAAAAAAAAAACATGGAAACGGAATTCTCTATACCCGCTAC
Source organism: Clitarchus hookeri (assembly GCA_002778355.1). NCBI lineage: Eukaryota > Metazoa > Arthropoda > Insecta > Phasmatodea > Phasmatidae > Clitarchus > Clitarchus hookeri. The sequence continues at coordinate 106,277 of NQII01003581.1, forward strand.
CAGGTCCAGGACGTATTCACGCCCCGATTGGCCGAATGGCGGGCCAATCACGGGCGAGAACCCGGCGGCCGGGAGGATCGGCTGCAGTCACACAGAAAAACTGAAACAGAAAAACACCACAAGCGAGGAAAAGAAAAAGGGACAAATCCGGATGACAGAAGAGGAGTGAAAAGAGCACATTAAATTACAAATAATCGCAATACAAACAGACTGAAAAAAAAAACTGAAGGAAGTCCCAACAACACGGAAACATATAAAGGAAATGAAAATAAATGAGAAACTGCTTCGAGACGTGAAATGTAAGCACATAAAACGACTGGCATACACAACTAAAGAAAAGAGGGCTCGCGCTGAAATACAGCAGATGATACAAAAACAATAAAAACTTAACACCGTCGTCCACAGAGCCCTCACACAAGAGAGGAGGTGTGGGAAAACGCAACGGAAATCACGTGCAAATGGCACAAATCGTGGCGATTTGTGTCACGGCACAGTGCCTTAACACAAAACGTGGCGTAATTTCTGAGGTGATTCCTCAACATACAGAGTTAACCACATCACCAGCACACGCGATAAAAGGTAAGAGGTGCAAACAAAACAAACAAGAAAATACAATCAAGGAGAATTATAATGCGCGGTGGGGTCCGACCAACTAGGCAATGCCAAGCAATGATTTCAAACAGAACGGACGACAATTGTCCGAGCGAAGTTATACACATTAAGAATACAAGCATAATACACACTATATAGGATACACACCATGCACCAATAATGGCTGGCATTTGTAGATTATCGTTGGGTACTGACTAAGGCCAATTTTACAAGCTTACCAAACATTGTACAAGGACGCATCCTAATAAACTGAAGTGACCACCTCAGTCAAATGGAAAAAGTAGTATTTCCATGTATTAAAAGGTAGTGTCCACTATAAAGGAGACAGCGACAAAAGTGATTAATAGTTAAACACTTCATATAATAGTATTAAGGAAACAATATCAGGTACAATAGAGCCCAAGGAAAGCCTTCAATGTCACCAAAAGGTGGAAATAATTTAAAAAATGTAGTATGTAGCAAGGCGACAGCTACAACCACAACACATTGGTAATGCAGACAGCGTGTTACTATAAATCCAGACCAGTCCGAGAAAAAAGCGTACGAATCCCGTTATAACCTGTCTGATGTTTCATTTATGTGCCGAGAGATGACACTAGGAGCGTCTGTCGTCGCACTATGATCGCGTGTTGTGTGTTAGTCTGCATCACGATGACGACGGAACAACATAAGGCGTTCTGTGCTATTCAGTTCGCTAAACGTGAACCGATTATGACTGTTAAACGCGAATTCCGTTGCAAATACGGACGTCGTCCTCCCGATAGGTGTAGTATCGTACGTTGGTTTCGTCAGTTCCGTGACACAGGGTGCCTTTGCAAAGGAAATTGTTCTGGGCAGCCACGTGTGTACGAAGAGAATGTGCAACGGATTCAACACGCTTTCGTTCGCAGTCAACTCGATAAGCTAGCTGGGAAATGCAAATCCCTCAATCGACGGCATGGACAGTGTTGCGAAAGCGATTGCTGTACAAACCATACAGGCTACAGCTTGTACAGACTCTTACCGAAAGGGATTAAGAACTGAGACGTGATATTTTGCGCGTTCGTTCTTGCCCAGAACGAGATAGATTAAACTTTCATATCTAAGCGGTTTTATATCGATGAAGCAACGTTCTATACGAATGGTAAGGTGAACTGTCACAATGTGTGGATATGGGGTCAGGAGCCTCCACATGAGACAACCGAACACGAGCGTGCTTCCCCCAAAGTGAACATGTTTTGCGCTGTATTCAAAGAAACTGCTTTCAGCCCTTTATTTTTCATGAGCCCACTGTTACTGGAATCCCTTATTTGGACATGCTTACAGAGTGGTTGTTACCTCAGTTAGAAGAGGTGGCGGGGGACTTCATTTTCCAGCAGGAGGGTGCGCCACCCCATTAGCAAATAGCTGTTCGCAGATACATGAACAAGACATTGCCACAACGCTGGATTAGTCGAGGAGCAGCTGGTGACAAGGCTCTTCATCACTGGCACCCAAGAAGCCCGGATCTTACCCCGTGCGATTTTTTTCTATGGGGGTTCCTAAATGATCATGTGGTTCGTCCACCATTGCCGGCTAACATTGATGACCTCAAAACGAGAATTACGGACGCCATCCAACTCGTAACACCGGACATGCTGACAAGAGTGTGGAACGAGTTTGATTATCACATAGATGTCGTTCGGGCCGCTTGTGGTGGACACATTGAACATTTATGAAGATATGGTAAAAACTTCACAGTTCCACGGTTAATTTTATTGGCCAACCAAGGTTGTAGGTTTTTTGATTTTGATTTTATAGACCATCAAAGTTGGGTTATTATTTTATACTGATCCTGTATAACTTGAATAAGTGGACCGTTGAATTCTGTACCTTTACCACTAAGAAAATATTCAGCAAGACCACGTGCTTGCATATCCTTTAAAATATATGGGTATTCGTACTTTAAGTTTATAAAATATATTCTATAATAGTGTGAAAATTATCACTAAATGCACACATTTTCATTAACGAGAAATTCAACATGAAAATGGGCTGCATAATCTAAACGTACGAATGGTCTTGGAGCTGCAGCATGTATATTTGAACAAATAGACTCGATATTGTCTGTTTTTTCCACAAATGTATATTTTACGAATTCCGCTGCAGAGTTTTAGATATACGCCAAATAAATCAATGAATACCGTTATTACACGTTTATAATTCAGATGCCTCAGTCTTTTGTGATAAAGATAATGCAATTGTTCCTCGGCCAGGGTACAGGGTTATTTTGTATCATACATACACATTTTATCATAATATTAAAAAGTATTCTAAGTCGGTTTAGATTCCCAATCTGCTTTAAATTACCACGAAGAGACAAACTCGCTATATGAGTTTTACCTTATGTAACTAAAACTAAAAGTAGAATTCCTTTTAGCTTCAAAATCACTTAACATCTCTCGATGTTTGCAGTGATAGAAGATTCGTTTTAATACTGTCAAAACCTGCATCTCCTACTGATGTACCATCATCTGGTTTATAATGCTTATTGTATTGGACTTAAAAGAAATATAATCATATTCCTAGGATTCGTAACACGAACAATAGCTCCATCATCTTATTACAAATAATTTTTATCACATAACATTATTTTAGGAATATAGTAATGGTAGTAAGCGACTACTAACCCCAGCTGTCTCTCTATTAATTTTAGGTTACAGGTCTTGTTTATCTAATAGCTGTTACCTACTAAATGCATTTTCTTACTAAGTGTCCAGTTTGTTCACCGTTATAACACACAAAGGTGGACTATCTTATTACACCATTTACCTCTAGTGATGTTTGTTTATATTTCTCTATCTTCGTATACATGGCAAAATTCTAATGGAATGATTCAGTGATTTTTATTCTTAGAGATATTTCAAATAAATGACGCAATTTGGTGAAAATCGGAACAGTTAGTCTGCCTTCAGTTATTAATATCAAAATTTACTTGAAGAAATTATGATCTTGTGATATGGTCTCCAAAATTTTGCAAAAAAGAGTAAATAGAGAAATTCACATTTGCATACATTGAGTTTGTCCAATTAGTAGACAATAAACATACAAATTTCGGCTCGTGTTTGGCAATATAATTAAAAGCTTGCTTACAAACACTGAAAAAAACAATATATACTCAGATATAATAAACTTTATCTTAAATGATTTTGTCAACTATCCGAAAACAGTTAACAATACTGGAAGAGCCGTCTAAATCACATGAACTTCTCCTAAGTGTTTTCAGCTATATGATTCATAAGAGCTCGTAAAGCAACACAATCAGTTTTTTTTATTTAAGGAGTAACATTATTTTACACAATATTGTATTATTTAAATAATTAATATTTGTCTTGGCATCTGTTTCTTCCATTTTCCTTTAGTGCCTTGCAAGAGAGCACCCACTTTTTACTTCCTTTATGTACAGTTACGTTGTAATAATGACTGGTATTAGGATTTATGCACTTAATTTTTCAGAATTTACATTTTCCAGAACACTTTTTGCGCAGAAAACACAAATATCTACGCCCGATATGTGTTTGTGTAAAACATAATTATGAATATAAAAAATATTCACTTTATGAAACATAATATATTTGGCACATTAGGCTTACTTTACCATTTCAGTAACTTTAAACTATAAATATACCTTAAAAGTAAATTAAACAACAGAAAACAAAATAACATATTTGTTATCGAAGTGGGTAATAAAGTAAAGCACATGCACTAAGGTTTTATGCAGCTAATATAAGATTCGTCTTTTTTCGACTCATTGTATTCACCACAATTCATGTGTATACCTGTTGTAGTTGTTCAGTTTTCTTCTTATGTCGTATGTGTTCACAGTTATACATATATATATATATGTATATATACTGGATGATTCTAAAATCATGGCACAAACATTCAGGGGTGGTAGAGCTCACTAAATAAAACAATTATTATATAGGAATATATGGGCGGGAGTGACGCGTTGAGGCACAAACACAAAAATTACGCATGAAATGCAACACAGTGTTTGTTTACAACGTCACCGCTAAGTGCCTTTTTACAGAAATGATTATAATAATTGCTCCAAATTGCTACCACTGACGGTAATGCAAGCTTGATAGCGTCGGTGGAGTGATGCTGATGCTGATGCAGCAGGTCACTGGCGCACCGTTTGACTGCCCTCAACTATCGCCACCATTGCCAGCCAATCACGCCATATGTAGAGGTCGCCAAGCATGCGTGACTGTTGGTGGATGCATTTCCAGCAACTGTTTGAACATTTTCTGTACGGAATCACTCCGTAAGTGTGCTGCTAATGAACATTTTATGTTTCCGTTAACGTGTTATGTTTTTGTGTTTGTGCCTCAACGCTTCACTTCCGCCTATATATTCTTATACAATAATTGTTTGTTTTAGTGAGCTGTACCACTCTTCAATGTTTGTGCGATGATTTAAGAATCATTCTGTTTATATATATGTGTGTGTGTGTGTGTCAAGAATTAGATTATCTGTCTAAGGTTTTCACCCCAAATATCATCCTAACGGCTGAAAGTATCAACATTTTCATTTCTAAATTATGAATTTCACTACGGGGCTCATAAGACAACGTCTATATTCCGAGATGTAATTAATCACTAAGATAACGATATCAATTTTGGTTTTAAAATGGGAATATAGTCATTGTTCCAAATCATATAACATGTAATTAAGCTTGCGAGTTCAGTGACGCGATTATTGTGGAAATCCGACGAGTACTTTTTGAGATATAAGGGACTTTCCATTAGTTGATGTTGCATTGGTGTGGACTGTGAAACATACACTATTTATAGGCGAATTATTGAAATCAAGCTTTGGACATAAAATGAAAAAACCGTATTATTTGTGTGTTAAATCAACAACAACGCCAACAAACTACCTTTCGCATGCGTTGGATACCTGTGCCACTGTACTAGCGTGTATGTCACATGTGTAGGCACACTCCGCAGGACATCCCAGCGGGCGATGCAACCTACCCCACCCACAGCTTCAGCCAAATGCATGCACGCATGAACATCCCATTATATTCCAAAAAGTTATCGTCCGAGTTTCAAAATAATCACGTCACTGAACTTTCCGCTTAATTACATGTAATACAATTGCGAGACATATTATATTACCATTTGAAAAACTAAAATTGGTATCGATATCTCAGTACTTAATTACACCTCGGAACAGACACAGAGCCCCGTAGTACTATTTACAAATTGAAATTCAAAATTGATATACCATCAGTGGTTCTTGTAAGGTATTTAGGGTGAATACCTTAGTTTAATAATCCTGTAAGGATGTGTATATTCACATATATGTATGTATATATACACACGTGACTTAATTTCTTATTAGTTGCAACATACTTTTCGTTTACATTCACTTATAAGTAATTTACTGTTAGTCTCTATTCATAATTGTAATACCCATCATGCACTTACAGATTTTATTTAACGATTCTCACCAAACTGTCCAATGGCGCCTTTAATTCCGAGTCGAATAATTTATTGGCAGATAATATTCAATCATTTATTGGCTGATAATAATCACGGCACAAAGAAGACACAAAAAGACAAAAAGTCTTGAATTCAATTGGTTTGGCAGTAATCGCAAACAATTTATCCAGCATCACTTTAAGGCATTGGTAGAATATTTGTTTTTTCTGAGATAAAAATTCTGGTATGAAAGCAATAATATATCCTTTAATTAATTTACACCATATTATTTCCTAGAAAATCAATCTCTTTTATCTCTCAGTAAGAAATAACTTTATATCTGTGATAGTAAAATAGGAGTTATTACAGGATTTATTAACTCTTTCTTCAGAGTAACCCATAACGTAATTCTAGAAACATACCAGTTATTTTTACCACTGATTTATTTCTCTTTCTGCTTTCGCTGAAGACTACTATGAAATCAAAGGAGAATTTTCTCGAGGAAGGAGACATAACTTACAATCATACCAACACGGCTCATATTTGCAATAACTTTATAAACAACCAATTTTTCTTTTGGGTCCATGAATATAGAAATTAGTTGGGAAAAACGAAGGTAATAAATATGAGGATATGGGCATATCACAGACCAAGCATACGTATTTTATATAACTCACAACAAATATCAGTAATATTATTATAGAATACTTTAAATATTACACCCTTACACTTCTTTACATGTCTTGTTTGCTGTTGAGATATTAGGCTTGGGGCAGGCAAATTAAAAGGTTCGAACTGAGTGGGTCCAAACCGCCACGAAATTTATTTTATTTCTGGACATGGAAACTGCCATAATGATACGGGAAAGCGAGTATTGCGAACTGTTGCCAAAGAGTAGGATGCATGTTATTGTTCGAAATGTCTAGGTGTATGACATATGGCGTAGAATCATCGATTAAAACTAATGTACAAAGTTTAAATCAAAAGAAATGCTCCCTATTATTTCATTATATCAAAAAGAGTTAATTTTCGACAAAACACTTCTGCTGGAGACACGTACGGTTAGCAAAAAGTTTTGCGAAATGCTTCGCAAAGGGGCGACTTACTTTTGGGCATCGAAGATGGGGGCGAGTGTGTAGTCGGTTCAAGTCCCGATCGTATAGTGCTACATTGACTATCATGGGAATGATCGCGAGTGTGCTGTATCGATGGAAAGTTATCCAGCATCTGTTCATTTAGCTCGAGAATTCGTTGGACAATAGCTTGTTAATCAACATAAGCCATGTTCCATATGACACATGGCTGATACCCGACACGACATTCAATGAATTAAATAAATTATCTGTATATATAGATTAACATATTCATGCCTCATAAGAAAGTTATTATTAAAATAGCAAATCAATAACATATTGGCAGGAGTCAGTCGGCAGTAGTCAGTCTGCAGGAGTAAGTCGGCAGGAATCAATCTGCACGAGTCAGTCTGCAGTAGTAAGTCGACAGTAGTCAGTTGGCGGTAGTCAGTCTGCAGGAGTAAGTCGGCAGGAATCAGTCTGCATGAGTCAGTCTGCAGTAGTATGTCGGCAGTGGTCAGTTGGCAGTAGTCAGTCTGCAGGAGTAAGTCGGCAGTAGTCAGTTGGCAGTAGTCAGTCTGCAGGAGTAGGTCGGCAGGAATCAGTCTGCAGGAGTCATTCTGCAGTAGTAAGTCGTCAGTAGTCAATTGGCAGTAGTGATTCTGCAGTAGTAAGTCGGCAGCATTCAGTTGGCAGTAGTCAGTCTGCAGGAGTAAGTCGTCAGTACTCAGTTGGCAGTAGTGAGTCTGCAGTAGTAAGTCGTCAGTAGTCAGTTGGCAGTAGTGAGTCTGCAGGAGTAAGTCGGCAGGAATCAGTCTGCATGATTCAGTCTGCAATAGTATTTCGGCAGTGGTCAGTTGGCAGTAGTCAGTCTGCAGGAGTAAGTCGGCAGGAATCAGTTTGCAGTAGTCAGTCTGCAGTAGTAAGTCGGCAGTAGTCAGTTGGCAGTAGTCAGTTCGATGGAGTAAGTCGGCTGAAATCAGTCTGCAGTAGTCAGTCTGCAGGAGTCAGTCAGAAGGAATTAGTCGGCAGGAGTCAGTCGGCAGGAATCAGTCTGCAGGAGTCAGTCTAAAAAAAAAGTCGGCAGTAGTCAGTTGGCAGTAATTAGTTGGCAGGAGTAGTCGGCAGTCGGTCATTTCTTTCAATGCCCGTGCTCTGTGGTCATCAACGAAAAATATTGAGTATTTTTTGGGCCATACTGGATCTTAACTCATACTTATTAGTTTTACTTCTAAAAATAATGTTCACCACTACAGTTTACAACCATCAGAGTGAGACGAATATTCAACTGAAACCCAATATTAGGAAAACAGGAGCCATTATTTTGATAGTTTATGAGAAGATACAATTGTAATTCGTAGAGCTTATTTTGATTGTCAGCAATGCCAACTAAGTCAGTTTTCAAAAGTTCCGTGAACGAAATCAGCTGCTCTTTGAAATTGTATTCAACATCTTTTA